>OY756430.1:18050500-18218000 GCA_963576905.1 Mystacides longicornis | reverse complement strand
GTACTTTGTTTCGAACTGACCTGCTGTAACGATTAAAATATCGGCATCCACACTCATTTTTACTAGCCAAAGACACCAGAGCTGAAGTATCATTAGAAAAATCTGGAGAATCGAATATCAACCATTTGTAAGTGGAATTGAACAGTTCTTGTTTGAGCGGATTAGCGGACTGTATATGCGGGATGCGGTTTTAATGGAATCAAAAAACTCATCAAAGGTTTGCACATATGGTGAGAATTAATAAATAAATTCCTACCTTTTGTTATGGAACTCTAGTGCACGGATGGATCCCCTGATGTCCTGGATGATTCCACTGGTTTATTACAACACAAACAATGCAATATTTATTATGTTAAAGTAAAGTAAGCGGATTTAGATGGTTAAGAAAAATTAATTTTATGCGGGTTGATTAAATTAGCGAAGCGATAAAAATGCGGCAATAAGCGAAATATACGCGCAATGCGTGCGTTCCGGAATAATCGTAATTAATTACTGAAGATAGCGTTGCGTTGCATTTATTGCAGGTTCAAGGTTAAGGAGAGAGAGATGGCAATAATTTTGGACTATAGGAAATATGGATGGGTGACAGAGATAGACTCTATTTATTAAATCCCACTTCAACGCAATCCCATAAATCAGTTTTTCAATTCAATTATTGCTAATGTCCATGCTACTGGCTCAAACATTCTCCCCACCTTGAAAGCTTAAAGCGTACGAAGCTTTCAACAAATAATGACAAAGTGAACATGAACAAAAAAGCGCTTGAACAAGCCGTCAAAAAAAAAGAAAAGAAAGAAAAACAAGTTACTATATTAGCAACCAATATTTAATAAATTTAGAATTATTGTTATTAACTAAACTTACAACTAAGAATACTTGTAAGATAGATTACTGGGTTGGCAAAGGACATAATTTTACAACTGGACGTTTAAACGTTCCATTATTGGTCCTAACCAACGCCACACGATTGACTCCATCAGAGCCAGGAAAAACCTCTTCGATTCTTCCTAGGGGCCACCGAAGGGTTGAAACATCATCGAGATGTATAAGAACGATAGTACCCACTTCAATGGGTTTATCTTTAGTGCACCATTTCTGTCTGGTTTGTAAAGTATGGTAATAATCCACCAATAGATCCACAGCGGGATCAGATTTTGGAAGTAGCGCGGGATGTTTCCTTTCATAAGGTAAGTCTGCATTAGACAATCTTCCTCCAATGCGAAGGATACCTTCCTTGTCTATGAAAGGATCAAGTCTTTTGAAAGGTAAAGGTAGCTCCTTACCCTGCGAAATAGCTGCATATTCTTTGCCAAAATGTACCTGTTGCAAGGTTAGCAAAACATATTTTTCGGCTAGATCCAAATTATCAACTTGAATATTTTTTACAGCTGATATTTTGCGAATAAATCGCAATCTATATATTACGACGCGAAGTAATTTATTCCATGATGATATTCGAGTGATCAGCGGGTATAATATAGGCGGTTCAGGTACAATGACATTTAAAGTCTTTGAATTAAATTCAGGTATGTCTGTTGAAGTAGTGGGTATAAATGGTTTGACAGGCCAAGAAGGCGCAGTCGAGACCCATTTAGGTGCGTTCCACTCATGCCTCAATATTTGCGAAGGCATCAATCCAAGAGATAAACAATCACTTGGATTCTTTATTTCAGATATACGATAAAAATGTTTGCAATCTAAATTTTCATGAATTTTGGCTACTCGATTAGCTACGAATATAGACCAGCGGTGCGGGAATGAATGAATCCACGATAAAGCGAGCGTGGAATCAGACAAAGCGTATTTTTCCTCAATAGGATATCGAGGATTGAAAGAATCATAGACGATTCGAACTAATTTAGAAAGCGATAACGCAGAGCAAAGCTCTAAGCGTGCGAGTGATACAACCGTAGAACAGTTTTGCGGCGGTAATTTAGCGATTAGATCCTTTGAGCTACTGGCGAACTTTACTAGCTCGAAGTTTCCTGAAGCGAAAAAAGATATCAAATCATTAATCAGCTTCGCAGCCTCTCGATCCCCGGAGCTGGCGTGAACTGATTTGACTAAATCGTCAATATAGAAATCCGAAGTTGCGGTTTTAGCGGCATTTGGAAAGGATTGTACCTCAGTTTCTGCAAGCTTGCGTATTGTACGCATAGCTAAGTAAGGACTTGCCTTTAAAACAAATGGAACACATTTAAATTGCAAAATGCGAACATTTTCTTCATCATTGAAGCGGTATAAAATCTTTAGGTATTTTTGATGTTCTTCGGTTACACCAATTCTTAAATACATTTGTTTAATATCTGCGGTAATGGCTATAGCAAATAAGCGAAAATTAAGTAAAAGTAAAAATAAATCTGCTTGTAAATTATTTCCAGTGTGTAGAATATCATTTAGCGACACACCGGTGTGCGTATTTGCATTAGCGTCGAGAACAATTCTCAACTTTGAAGTTAATTTATCCTGTCGAATGACAGCGCGATGTGACATGAAATATTCTTCGTCATGTTGAGAGGGACTTTCAATTAAATAACCATTTTTTATGTAGTCATTAATGACATCATTGTATTGATTGCGCAATGTGGGATCCTTTCTGAATTTTTGTTCTAGTGACATTAGACGTCGCTGAGCAGTGGCGTACGAATTACCCAATAAATTTGGTTCTTTGGAAAATGGAAGAGATACTATAAATCGACCTTGAACATCTCTAATGGCCGTAGAACAATAGTTATTTTCACACTCCTCATCCTCTGGGCTCAAATGCTGTACATTAGGTACTTCATCTAATTGCCAAAACTTATGTAAAGATTGTTCCAACTCATTGTTAGAATATGTACAATATGACAATGTCTCTAAATCTTGTTGATCGATAAGAGAAATCATCGACATTGTATGCGAGACGCCACTGTTAATTTTATTATTATTAGATGTGTTAGGTAAATTTCCCATTATTAAATATCCTAATGTAGTTTCAATTAAAGGAGATAAATTATTTACATTGATTCTTCCTCCCAATAATATGTGAGGGAAGATTTGAGCTCCCAAAATAACATCTATATCTCCAGGTACGTTCCAAGTATTGTCAGCTAAAGGTACTGACATTAATTTGGGAAAATTTCCAGTATCGATAAATTCAGAAGGCATATCCTCAGTAATTTGATCCAATATTAAACATTGAATCTCATATGAGTGCTGATTAATGCGAGATTGTATTTTCAACGATGTATAACCATAAATTGGCTTAGAACTGACTCCCACACCCTTGACAACCGAATTATGTAAAGGGATAATTCGTAAGTTTAATTTTTTACAACAGGCGAGCGTTATTAAATTATTTTGCGAACAATTGTCAATAAGACATCTAATCAATCTCTTATTATTTTCATTCAAATATGCGTATACTTGTGCGGTAGAAAGAATTACCTTTGTATGTAATTTATTATTATTACTAGCGAGCAATGATGTTGACGTACTGGCAATCATCACTGATTCAGTATTATTATTATTATTATAAGTTACATTTTCATTACCAAAATGCAACAACGTATGATGCTTTTTATTACAATGTTTACAATAATTTGTAGAACTACAGTGTGTTATTTTATGGGCTAAACTTAAACAATTTATGCACCCATTATTCGACTTTATAAAATTAAACTTTTCCATTGGTTTGAGTTTTTTAAACTCAGAACACTGATAAAAGTGAGTATGGGAATTTTTACATAATGAACAAGTATTTTGTTTGGTATTGGTCATAAAAGACTTTGAAACATTGCGATGATTAATTTTCTGTTTATAATTTCCATAATTATTATTATTATAATTCTTCAAATTATTATTGTTTGAAGTACGCTCCATTATTTTTATTTTATCTTTTACAAAATTTACTAAGTCACTTAGCAAGGGCATTTCCTTTTCTCTAACTGACATTTCAAATTCGTTTACAGTTTGAGAATCTAATTTTCTTAGAGCGAAGCATAACAAAACAAAATCCAAATTATCTTTAATGGCTAATTGCTTGAATGCAGCTACACCTGCAGACAATTTATCAATGAAGAGATTTAAACTTTTTGAATCATGACGTGAGTGAGATATGTCTAGAATATTATTTATATAAAACGATCCTAAAGTGCGATCATCTTGATATTTTTTAACCAGACTATTCCAAATATTATTATAATTTTCACCTGTAGGTATTATTCCTGCTACCATATTTAGAGCACCGTGAGTCAATTTCCCAATAAGATATTGCATTCTTTGGGAATTGTCAAGCGAAGTATTTAAATGAATATTTGTTTTAAATGACTCGTAAAATATAGACCAATTCTGAATATTTCCATCAAAACTAGGTATGTCCAAAACTGGTAGTTTTATGCGATTTTTTGAGTTCGTACTCTCAGTAACAGACACAGATGGTGAAACAAGTTTTTGTTTTTCTGTTAGCAATTCATCCCGTTTACACTTAATTGAACAAACCATATCTTTGAAAACATTTAGACCTTCAAAAGACGGTATATAATCATCGACATGTTTAATTTTTAACAAGACAATAGTTTCCATTGTATCATTAAATTGTTTGTAATCTTCCTCTAATGTCGAGGAATCAACCAAAAATTGCGAGGCCGATCTGGTATTCGAAACCAGTGTTGCGATCTTTGCGTAAAGAGACTTGACTCTCTCCTCTATGCTGTCCTTTAAGGCCTCCAACATACTAAGTCGGTCCACCATTATGTTATTGTAAGTTAACTATAAATAACAATGTATCTACTATTTACTATATAGCGAAAAATATTTCTCTATAAACAAACGTGAGCGAATTTTAATAAACTTACAGTGAGTAGCTATCACTAATTATTATCATGCAATTAATGACAATATAAAACGACTTCTCAATAAATCAATACTATTAATTATAATTTGTAGCGATTTAAGTTCTCAATGAACGTATTTTTACTCGCTTTGTATTCAACAGAAAGGTACCACAGCTAAGTATGTAAGCGGTGAACCTAAGCGATGCGATGAAACGCCGTGAAGAGCGAATTTTTACCAAATAATAATAATTATTCTTCACAGAGTTTCTAATAAAAATACAATATTTCAATCGTTGCGGTAAATTAATATTTTACTCTATAAATGAACAATATAAACATTACACTATGTCTGTTCAAATGCGTTCTAAGTATTCGGAAAAAATGCAATATTTTTTCGATACTAAAATGAATATTTAATATATTCATTTGCTAGATAATATTAAGAATGTTCAAAATGCGTTTTAGGTATTCAGAAAAAATGTAATATTTTTTCTATACTTAAATAAATATTAAATATATTTATTTGCGAGATAATATTATTTTTTCAAACTCGTATCAGTCAACGAATGTACTTATGATAGGCGATGTGAATAATTCTATGACACTAATACCAAATTTGATATCTGAACTGTAGTATATTATTATTATAAGCGGAAATATATTTAAATAATATACTTGAAGAATATGAAAGAACAATTAATTAACCTTATTATTATTAAAGCCTGTTCAAACGATTTCGTATTTCGAAAAATGCAATATCTTTCGAAAATTAAATAAATATGCACTATATTTATTTTGAGAAATCTAATTTTTCTATCCAGTTCGATTGGATCATTATGTTTAATATAAATAACTTAAGGTGCGTTAATTTTTTTTTGTATGTATCAATTCACAAGTACAAGCAAGTACCTAGCGCTGCTATGCGTTTAGCGAACAGCAATCAATTTTAACAATACTTGTGAATGCGTTACAACAATTATTCTAAATATAATATGAATTAAATTTATTTTAAATGCGGCGAAAATATTAATTAATAATATTTTAATACTATGAATGAACAAATTAATCTGTAATTTATCGACAATGCTTGTTCAAACTGCGGTTTTGTGTTCCGAAAAAATGCAATATTTTTTCGAAATTAAATAAATTTGCAATAAATTTATTTTGCGAAAGCTAATTTAATCCGGTTCGTAATGGACCATTCAATGTTTGAGCGGATTAGCGGACTGTATATGCGGGTTGCGGTTTTAATGGAATCAAAAAACTCATCAAAGGTTTGCACATATGGTGAGAATTAATAAATAAATTCCTACCTTTTGTTATGGAACTCTAGTGCACGGATGGATCCCCTGATGTCCTGGATGATTCCACTGGTTTATTACAACACAAACAATGCAATATTTATTATGTTAAAGTAAAGTAAGCGGATTTAGATGGTTAAGAAAAATTAATTTTATGCGGGTTGATTAAATTAGCGAAGCGATAAAAATGCGGCAATAAGCGAAATATACGCGCAATGCGTGCGTTCCGGAATAATCGTAATTAATTACTGAAGATAGCGTTGCGTTGCATTTATTGCAGGTTCAAGGTTAAGGAGAGAGAGATGGCAATAATTTTGGACTATAGGAAATATGGATGGGTGACAGAGATAGACTCTATTTATTAAATCCCACTTCAACGCAATCCCATAAATCAGTTTTTCAATTCAATTATTGCTAATGTCCATGCTACTGGCTCAAACAGTTCTGTTTCAGAAGCCTGAAAACAAAATTATTTCTTTGTCTTTATTTAATCTCCTTAGACCTTTTACGAGGCACTCAGGTTTATCAAAATAATTTACAATTCACATAATACAAAACACCAGTAGGTACATCATCAAACAAGGGCAATTGAGAGACTGTAATTCAATGCCAATGGGCTGTAAAGGGTCCCATTGGCATCTCGTCAAAGAGTTATTAAATGATTACAAAATCCGTTTTATAAAATGGAGAGATGAAAATAAATCCATACGAAAAGACTGGCATGTTGTGGTCACTCTTATGCCTTGATCACACGTGCCGAGTAAACGGGCGAGACAGTAAAATGTTATTCAGCCGAGACAGTGATGTTGGCGAGTAGCTGTTCACACGCTTTTCGAAAATATGATAGTCAGTACAGTTCTATTGACGGTACAATTCGGATTGGACGATGGATCGTAAAAAGATTATTAGAAAATATACAAAGATATTAATTTTTTGGACAATTATATGCTGCATCCCGTTTTTGTTTGATTTTGTACTCCGGAAAAATCCACAAACACGGATATAGTTTATATAATTGAATGAAATTTAACTGAAGTCTCAACATCCCATTTAATATTAACAGACATTGTGTATGTTATTAAAATAGGAATCGAAATAAAAAGGCACGGGCGGCAGATTGACAACAACCGTGTGACCGATTGGTGAGAGAGTGAGTGTTCAGACCTGCCGATTGAGCAAATGAATCAGTAGGGTTATTCTCGTAGCGGTCTTATACGCTCCTATCTTGATTGACAATATTAAAATGGCGGATTGGTATTCACAAAACAAGATATCTAGCAGATATCTTAAAAATTCGTTATGTTTGAAATATTAGTATGAAATTCTATGTAATCGGCATTCCCGTAACTATCTTACAAACGTCAAATTTAAGGGCGACCTGATTGCGATCATGTCTTTATGGGGTTCAGATTGGTTGAATCTGATCCATAAGATGAGATGAGATTGAGATGAAGGAGTGCTGATTTCTTTTCTCTGGTAGAATGATAGTGGGAAAAATGATCTTTATCAGAAGATAAGGAACTCTCTTATGAGTTTCGTAGGATTAAGATTATCTGGGGTACTCACCAACTTTCACTATTTCTTTATGAACAAGTCTAAATAGTTAAGAAGGAATTCGACTCACTACCGAAATGAAACTCAATTTTATATTATAAAAGACACAAGCACTATATTAGTGAATTCAAATAAAGTATCACAGAAAAATATATTTTTACTTAAAAACTAATTACAATATTATGCACTGTAGGTTCTGAAGGAAAGAGTGAGAAAAATTGCATAGTGAAAAAGTATTTATAGGTAAGTTATTCGCGCAAAATAATTTGTCCAAAAAGTGATGTATTCTCCCTCTGGTGCGAAATAATCTAAGTTAGCTAACTTGGTAAAAACGGTGGTGAATCTACGTTGTTGATAAGACGAGTTGTATTCGGCGTATTCCGCTAGATGGCTCTTTATCTTGGATGTCTCTTTATAGGTGGCGCTATACATCGTGGCATCAGAATTGTGTGGTATAAATTCAATACTATATAACCGCTATACAGCCTCCCGCAAGAATTTATGGCGTGCTATAAATTCTGATGTGGAGAAAATATCTTCCTCCCTGACCTGGTGGTGGAGTGTGGAATGGAACTCTGCAGTCCTCTGGTTTGTGTAGCTTGGAGATGGTACGTCTTGGATGTTGACTTGGCTCGACTGGGCTGGTCGTTGTAGCGGCTGGAACTTAATAGAAGTTGGACAGAGTGTTCACGACGTTAGTGCGGTTGACCTGGGGTAATATGATGGCTAAAATAGGTTAAAACAGCGTTGATGTGTTTTACCAGATGAAGCGGCGATGTTGATTTGCGCTCGGCCATTAATGCAGCAGCGATGGTGCTTGTGCTGTAGTAACTGGTTGATCCATGAGGTCTGTTGACGAGCAAGGAAAAATGCATCAGTTGTTTTCAGTGGGGTGTAATCGTGGTGTGATGTACATCTGCCACTGGAGAGAGACAGTAGTGGGGCAAAATTCGTTGGAGAAGTTTGGCCTCCGAGCTACGAAGTCTGTGAGACAGCTCGTGTAGTCCGCACTTCTGTTAAGTGCAGCAGGTGAAGATTGCTACTGTAGGCTTCCAACAATTGGATTGTGGTGGTGTCCAGCGTTGTTGAGTAGTGTCGTGATGAGATAATATGCAACATATAGAATAAACAAAAAAAATTTACAATAGAATTGGTATAAGTATATTTGTTTTAGGGTGGTTCTTGAATTTAAATTTTGTGAAATACATTTTAAATTTGGATTTGAAATTAAAATTTATTTGAGTATATTATAAACAAATGTTGATTTTGAAAAAATTTACAAGTTACATTTTACTAAGATAATTGTTCTAGGAAAATTTTTGCTAAGTGTGGTGTTTCAATGTTGTTTTCTGTTTAATATTCAAAATAAAATTAGGAAAATTTATTAAAAATGGTATTGAGTAGTTATGGTTCACAATTGATATATGTTCAAATACTTTTTCTATAATGTTTATGAAGTGAAGTTACTATGTGAGATCCTTTATATATAATAAAATTTGTTACCAATCTGGTATTAGCAATATACAGTTGGTGGTTTTGTATTGGGATCTGTAATCATTTTGTAAAAATACATATTAGAATTTTTATACAATAAGTAAAAAAAGTGGGTAGACATGGTAATATAGTTGTACATAGTGTGTTTGGATTAAAAATTTTCATAATGTTTTATTTTGTCAATGTATGTGTGTCAATAATATTAAATAAATGTTACTGATTTGGGAAAATTAATATGACACTTTTTAGAATTCTGTTTTCAATGGTCTTTTGTATGAATGTAAATACATTAATTGTCTTTTTCTTAACTCGTTGAGTTGTATATTTGATGGTAATAGATTATACGTATGACGCTATGGTCATGTGTGTATAATATGGACAATACGTATGACGCTATGTTCATGTGTGTATGTCCTTTTTAGACTATACGTATGATGCTATGATCATGTGTGTATGTCTGTTGCTCAGTCACTACAAGAAAGCTTTTGAGATGAAAATCTCTGCCCTTGCGTGTATGTAGTTAGCCGACGAAATGGGAATTTCGGTCTGAAAATGCGCGATGCATTGTACTAGACGTGGCGTGAAATACATAGAGCTTTTATGAATACATGTGTATGAATACATGTGTATAAGTATTAGGCCGTATTTGCATATGTAAGTTGACCTCGAATTGAATTCGGACTGAGATTCTTGAGATAGAATTTCTCTAGTCGCGGAAAACGTTAATAGCAATTGGCTAGTAGTAGATGGTAATATAAGATGGTAATATAATTGTTTTACATTGACAATTTAGATAGAATATTTTTTATAGACCATTGAAATATTTGTATCGTTGATAAGTTGATGCATAAATAATCATTTATTGACCAGAATAAAATAAGAATTGGTAAAATATGACTGAAATGTTGGTAAGATATTAACTGTAGGAGTCTGAATGTCATTTTATGTGTTTACCAAATATCCATATGACAATATACAAATGTATGTAAAAAAATGCCGTTTAAATTTCTTGTTTTTCTTTAAAATGCAACAATGCGCTATGAAAATCTAATAAAAATGTAGGTATTTGTTTCGCTTGTTGTTTATGTAAAATATAAAAAGGTTACCTCAAAGTTTGGCAACATGAAAACAATGTACTTGTGAATCTGCAATCAGATAATCAAGGTTATTCTTTTGTAAAAAAAATCATTTAAATTTGCAATTCAGCATGCGATTATAAATAGTTAATGTATTAAATTAAGTTTTATCAGTATTTAAAGACATGAAAAGTTTTATGAAAAAATCTCGATGTGACATTGTATCGTGAAAAAATTTAACCTACAATTTATTGTTAACATATTTTTAAGTTTTTTTCTTTTTTTAAAGATTTTTATATCAATTTTACGACATTTAGGCATTATTAGTTGAATATCTGTAGCAATAAATACAAAGGCAGAAAAACAAGAGGCTTTTAATAATCCGATAAGTTGAAAATGTTTGAGAAAAAATATGGGCTGAATGCCGTTTTACAGTGGTATTTTTAAAGATTTTACTTGCCTGTAACCTATCGGATGACTCATCCCTTCAGAACCAGTTGAATTTTAGAATTTGCACATGATTTTACACTATATTTGCATATATTTTGTCGAAAATTTGAATATATTTATCGCGAACAAAAGCGGCTGGTAACGCTATTTTGACAGTTGCGTGTTGTAATTGAGTGCAATCGAGTGAAGTTTGCGTCGAATGGGAATGTGAGAGACGCGCTTAAAATTTGAATGTAATATGTGAAATGAAAATTTTAAATTGTGGGACAATATTATTTAGATGGCTTTGTGAAAGAAATAATTTGGAATGAATGTATAGAGTGTTAAATATTCGAGATGGATTAGTGGACGAAGGTGTACATGTAACAATTTTATTAAGATTGTTGAGAAAATTTGTTTGGAATGTTAATGGATTGTTGGAGATTGTTGGAAAATGATGGATTAAGTAGATAATTGAAGGGTGTTCGAACGTCGTGGGGTCACCAATTTATGGGGTTCAGATTGGCTGGATCTGATCCATAAGATGAGATGAGATTGAGATGAAGAAGGAGTGCTGATTTCTTTTCTCTGGTAGAATGATAGTGGGAAAAATGATCTTTATCAGAAGATAAGGAACTCTCTTATGAGTTTCGTAGGATTAAGATTATCTGGGGTACTCACCAACTTTCACTATTTCTTTATGAACAAGTCTAAATAGTTAAGAAGGAATTCGACTCACTACCGAAATGAAACTCAATTTTATATTATAAAAGACACAAGCACTATATTAGTGAATTCAAATAAAGTATCACAGAAAAAAATATTTTTACTTAAAAACTAATTACAATATTATGCACTGTAGGTTCTGAAGGAAAGAGTGAGAAAAATTGCATAGTGAAAAAGTATTTATAGGTAAGTTATTCGCGCAAAATAATTTGTCCAAAAAGTGATGTATTCTCCCTCTGGTGCGAAATAATCTAAGTTAGCTAACTTGGTAAAAACGGTGGTGAATCTACGTTGTTGATAAGACGAGTTGTATTCGGCGTATTCCGCTAGATGGCTCTTTATCTTGGATGTCTCTTTATAGGTGGCGCTATACATTCGTGGCATCAGAATTGTGTGGTATAAATTCAATACTATATAACCGCTATATCTTAATCTTATCGTTAAGTGATTTTTAAATGCGATTGATTACGGGAATAAGGCTCCAGTACAGGGGTACGGGAGAGGTGCGGGAGGGTGAGTACTCGGCCTAGTAATTAGAACGGGGGGCGAGCTACTGTCTCGCCGTTTTGCTCGGCCGCACCGAGTACTCGGCCGAATGTACTGTCTCGCCGTTTACTCGGTACGTGTGATCAAGGCATTGTCAACGTTCTCGGTTCATACGTGTCAAAAATTTAGCTAGTCCAGCTAGCCAGCTGTTAAATAAAAAAATATAAAATAAAAACATTTTTTTTACTGAACATTCTTATAATATGTATCTAATGCTTACATCAAACGTTCTGCATGCATAATACTTATAGGGTTTGTAAAAAGCTAATTTACAAACCGTATATGTAAGTATAAGCTAACATCAACAAGCCTGAAGAAGAAGACGTTCGGTCTTCGAAAACCGGTGAGAATTGTGGAAAAAATATATTTTTTTTGTAATAGGTGCTTATCTCAATAAGTTAGTAAAAGCATTAATTGTAAAAAATCAAACTGTAATATTGGACTGTTAAAGCTATGCAAGTATGTAGGTATTAATAATTTTATAAAAAAAATTTAACCTTTTTTAATACGAGTTCACTCCCAGGACAAGAGTACTGCAACAAAATACCCATATTGTTGAATTTGAGCTTTAAAAAATCCTCAATTTCCCCCATTTGGGTGGTTTTTGTTAAATCTAAAGTTGCACTTCGTATTCCGGTTGCAGAAAATTCTTGAACAATTTGAATTCTATCTAAAAACATAATGGATTTTTTTTAAATTTGACAAACCTTTTTTTTTTAATTAAGTATACACAGTAGGTATAATGTAAAGTTAATTAAAAGAGTTTTCTACCATCAATTTAAAGCGTCTAAAATATGAAAATTAACCTTTAATTCCGGTAAAAGTTAGGATGTAAATAAAACTGACCCAGTTGGGAATCGAACTTACCTAATGATAAGAAGACTAAGACAGAAGGTTTCTCAAAAAGACTCAGTAGGTATAAGGGCATAAAATCTTCTAATCTTTGATTCGAGTGAACTACATATTGAATGGAAGTGAAAACCCAAGATTTGTCACGAAATGCGTGTGAACAACATGCACCCCGAAAGACAAAAAGGAGTAAACCTTCCATCTTCGAACTACATATTATTCAAAAGGTTGAAAGGTAGGGATATTATAATATACAATGTGTAATCTTGACACTTGATAAAACAAAATATACGAATAATAGACAAAAACTTCTTTGGTAGTAAACATAACGAGAAAGAAAAACTTTAGAACTCAAATTATTTTATGAAAGATTAAAAAAAAAAAGTTACCATAAAATGTTCATAAAGTAATTAAAAATTTCTATAAAAACCTCCGTTTGATACAATTTATTATTCATTTATTTTTTTAAATACTTAGGTACCTACTGAAATAAACTTTTTGGTTTTAAAATAAGATTATTCTGAGAAAATTTAACGCATGCTTTAAGAAACAAAGTACTTTACTAGCTGACCCGCCCGTCTAACTTCTACCTGAACCAGAATAATATTTATTATTTTTACTTATTTCATGGATTAAATGATTATTATTAAATGATACTTATTTATGACCTAAAAACCGAATGAAATTTAACTTTTAATATGAATATTGCCTTATGTAGTAATTATTATTGATTCGGCTGCGGGATGAAGTTCGACGGGCCATAAGTTTGTAATAAAAACAATAATTCCTCTATAGTTGCATAATTTTTTTTAAAAAATTCAAGAGAAGGCGGTGTAGTAGGGAATAAGTCACATATGAAGTGTGTTACATTATTGTATAATATGTTGTTGGATGAATAGACTGCATTAAACCCAAAAACCCAAAATCTACGAATTATTATGGTAAGATTAATATCATCATTATTTAAAGTGCCACTTTTAAACAAATAAGACGATATTTTCTCAATTGTCGAGTTCAATTGTATTTTGCGTAAAAATTTGGTTAACCTACCTTGTATTGAAAAGCACGTAAAAATGGTAAGACGGCGTGTGTTTCTTCCGATAAAATAATGTTTGGAAAAGGACAGAAAAAGTTTAGCATCTAAATTAGTTGTTTTAGTTTTAGCTTTAGGGAAAGCATAACATTTGCTTACTTGAAACATTAAAAATGTTAATATAAAAGTCAGAAATAGCTTATTGTATTTTATCATTTTAATGTATGCTAACCAGTCGAAGCAACTGACTTTATTGACTTTTTGTTTAAAACTCTATTTTGTCTTGTGAATCAGTTACATAAACAAATAATTCTGACGGGTTGATGTAATTAGGTTATTATCGTAAATAAAATAATAAGGGTTGCATTCAGTAGCGTAACTACCTTCTGAGGCCAGTGGCAAACTATTTGGATGGATTCCTCCCCAATAAAACTTCTGTCGTTTATTATTAAATTATTAAATAAACCACTGTAAGTACCCAATATATACTATTAAAATGTCGTAAATTAAGTGATTTCTCATTTTAATTGACTATAGGCACCTCCTTAAAAAAATTACTTGGGTACAATTGTTAAAAATGTTGTCGGAGGCCTGTGGCATTTTGTTGCCCTAGTGTGACGCCACTGCTTGTATCATAATCTTGAAACAATGACTTGAAGGCTCTCTACTAGTGATCGACCAGTGCTCGAAATTCGACCATAACTAATTTAGATTATAAAGTTTGAACATTATTAAAGTTCTATTGTCAAAGACAGAGCGAGCGCTATTTCACAATCTTCATTCACAAACAATAACATGGATACGTCAAATTTGAAATGTTGGTATTATGTACTTACAAAGTTTTTTCTATTATTATTAAAGTCAAACAATATTTATCTATTCTCAATTTGACCACAGATAAACAAAACAATATATGCCTGTGTCAAATACATCGAATTGTGTGAGTTTCAAATACATAACATTACAGTAGTGTTGTAATGTTTTTTTATTGACTTAATCTACCTATTTTTATGCATAATTTAAAAAAAAATATTAGAATTCGCCACTCCTTCTTTATATAAACTGTAAGTGTGCGAAATTTCATACTCCTCCGTCCGCGCAATTTTCGTAAAAATGGTCACAAAGTTTTTCCTTCACGTATTAATATATAGATTACGTTCTTTCCATGGGTGGCACATCTAGGGTTCGAAGAAAAATTAATGAAAATAAATTTTAAGTTGTTACACTAATTTTCCAAGTTCTAGTATACAAATCCTACCTATTAAGTCCCTATGTGTGGTCTCAAAATAAGAATTGTTTAGTTGATTTAGTATTACGAAATTCGGTTAACAATTTCAAGATGTAATAAGTCTTTCATATCTCGGATATTTGATCTGAGTCCTGGCATTTGTATGAGAAAAATTGTTAAGTAGAACGAGTGTTTCGCGTTACGAGTAGGAAAGACTCTATGGGGCTAGTACAAGTTTTATCGAAAGCTAATTGCACGCTAATAAGCGCTTATTAGTGTACGATAATGAAACGATCGAATCATTCGATCATTTTAGTATGAATTTTTTTCGAAACTCTTTCGATGATCGTTTCGATATTCGATCATCGAAAACTTATACTAGGGCTACTGAACCTTATAAGAGGTTACCCTATCTACACCGCAATAATTACGGGATCAACATGCTTGTAGCAAACCAATATCAGGATTGTAGTCTTTGTGCGCGCTTACAAAAAACTACAAAAAAAAAAACATTATTTCATCATCTTTGATATTGTCACCAAGCAAACAGCAACGAATGAGAATCAACACCAAGAACTAATTAGTGGGCGAAAACATATTAAGCACGCCATAGTTCTAGTTCTTGACCGTTGTTGTCAACATCAACGGTCAAGAAATAGTGCTCTATTTCTAGATTTGGCCCTATGTTCAGTTGGTGTATACCCACCGTTTGAAGAACTATATACATAGATTTGGAATATTTTCTAGTAGTTACTTGATTCATTGTTATGGAAGAACACAGGTATAAAAATGAATTGAATAAAACATCTTGTAATTCTTTGGTATATTTCATTTCTTCTTCTTCTGCGGTCTCAATACGGATTGGTTTGCAGCAAACATCTGCATCTAATGCCCCTACCACACGCTCCGTCTTACCTGTGGTCTTGCCTGCGCAAGCCTGGCTTGTCAGGTAAGACGGAGCGTGTGGTTGGTATAAAACAGTACACCGCACGCTCCGTCTTACCTGACAAGCCAGGCTTGCGCAGGCAAGACCACAGGTAAGACGGAGCGTGTGGTAGGGGCATAAGTTTCCATCTCGTCCGGTCCTCCGCAGCCCTCTTCAGCTGCATGTAGGATGCGCAGCCCATATCCTCAGAGGTACTCTCGACGCGGACGCCCCTAGCACTAGTACCCGTGGTTTAATTCGTGGTCATGAAGAAAGATAAAACAAAAAATAATTCCATAAAATATTCCTCACTTGACTGTTTTTTTTTTTTAATAAATCAGCTCAAGTGGCCGCAAATATTTAAAAAATCGCAACGCCTCTACTCGAACGTTTTTCTCGCCCAAGCTGTGGCGGCAAACTGGTTTTAAAATAACCGCTCTTCATCCCACTGATCGAAATTCGCTGAATCGCACCTTCAGTTGTCCACTAATACTAATAAGATCATAAAATATTTACCGATTCATTGTATTGTCTGATAACATTATTGTATGTGCATACGTTACAATAATAATGTGATTGATTATGTAGTGTAGGAGCTTTGGTTCTTCTTTGAATAAATAAAAAGTTCTTTTTATATAAAATAACACACATATATTATTTAACACGGAATACAAATTAGGCAAGCGAGACTCTAAAACTAATAACTGACGGAGACAATTCTATTTGATGTTAACTGTAGATCGGTGCGTAGCAGAGTGACACGGCCGCGGGGCGCTCTGTCGAACTTCTTCAATAACACATTCATTACACTCTCCCGCACTTAATTGAAAACTATCCTATTCTAATATTGAATACACATTTAATTGTAGTCTCTTGCCTGAAGAAGATTCTATACAATACAATCGAAAATCAATATTTGAAATTTCATTATTTATATACTGTCGAATGTACGATCCTAAGTAGATCCTGTCGTCACACCTCGAGGTCTCAGAGTCCTCAGCCAGTCTGCTCGGTCTCTGAAACAAGGAGAATCCTCGATTAGCCCAGACCCCCTCGGCTCACTTACCTCGAGCAATAACTGCTTCTTCCAAGCATGGTTATCAGAGACAGGTTCTACGTCATCACAGAATCAAACTCCTTTCCTCATGATGTGATCTACACTGCGCTTCCAAACTAGGTCAGTCCCTTTTACCAAACAGTAATATGTTTTTGTTCCCATACGGTCTTTTATTGTGGCAGGAATCCATTTTCCTCCGTATTGTCTGCTGAAATTTTTAATCAACACTTTATCACCTATGTTAAATATTTCCCTTTTTCTCCCCGACTTATAAAAAACTTGCTCATCCTGTGATTTTTTCATTGAACTCAGTGTATCTGAAGAAATTTTCAAAGAATTTTCTTCATTTCTACTTGGGCCTACTAAATCCAATTTTGATTTAATTAATCTCCCTAACATTAATTTACTAGGTTCAACACCAGTTGCACAATGAGGTGTATTTCTATAATTAACTAAAAATTCCAACAAATCATCTGTAAAATTACTATGCAGTTTACCGTTACTCATTGATTTTTTAAGAAAATTTTTGCATAGCTTCACAACAATTTCTGCCTGCCCATTACTTTGTGCATGGCAAACCCCCGATGTAAGATGTTTAATACCATTCTTTTTACAAAACAAACCAAATGCCTCAGACATGAATGCTGAACCGTTATCTGTTACTATTGTAGATACTAAACCAAATCTAGAAAACAATTGTTTTAATTCATAAACAGTATTGGATGTGTCGATATTCTTTACTGGAATACATTCTACCCATTTTGACGTTGAATCAATAACTACTAAAAAGTATTTTCTATCAACAGGCCCAAAAAAATCTAAGTGTATACGACTCCAAACCCGTTCATCTATTGGCCACGGAACAGGAACTGTTCTCGGTGGCGATTGAGCCCATTTTGCACATTTATGACAATTTTTAACCAAAATTTCAATGTGTTAAAGACATAGAAAATAATTTACTTTATTAGCCATATAATTATAACTTGGCAACCCCACCTGTCATGTGTGGTGGGGACCTAGTAATTAATGTTACAATTTTATGTATCAATTTTTAGTGTCAAATAAAAAGTGTACTTGAGTAAACCTACGCTGTGTTCTTAATATTGAAAATTCCAACAAATGTCTTTATTGAACCCAAACCAGAAATAATAATTTTTACCCAGTGCCTTTGATTTAAAAATGCCCATATGAGAGTCATGTAATAATTCTAGTACTTTGCCTTGCAATTTACTTGGCACAACTAACCTATTATTGAAATACAAACACTTTTTATATATACTAATATTGTCTCTAACATTAAACCATTTCAATAAATCTCCCGATAATTTACCTTTTTCTGGCCATTCATCATTCTCAACCCACTTATATAACGTTGATAATACTTCATCCCTCTCTGTTTCTTTACAAAAAACTGTTTCATTTAAATCTTCAGAGCATTCAACAAAATTAACCTCAAAATCTTTATTGTCATCTAACAACACAAAGTCCAACTCATCTTCATCCACAGGCGAACTCACACTTTCATCTTTCTTCATACTTGGTAATCTAGTTAAAAAATCTGCTTTATTTTCTTCAGATTTTACATGCTGTATGTTACAATTAAATGACGAAAGAATTAGAGCGTACCTTTGTAACCTAGCTGTAGCAATGGTTGGAATTGATTTATTTTCACTCAATATATGCACTAAAGCTTTATTATCACAACACAATGTGAATTTACGTCCATACAAATATTGAAAATATCTTTTCAAACCAAAAACAATAGCAACAGCTTCTTTATCTAAAATAGAATATTTCAACTGTGTTTGACTTAAGGATTTACTCGCGTATGACACAATACGCTCTGGTTCTCCTGGTTGCCACTGTACCAGGATAGCGCTAATTGCGCTGTGACTCGAATCCGTATACAATTTTAAATTTTTCGTTTCATCAAAGTGTACCAACACTGGATGTTGAATTAATAATTGTTTACATTTATTAAAAGCTTGTTCATGTCGATCATTCCATATAAATTTATTATTTTTTCTTGTTAACTCGAATAATGGTTGTAGAATTGCTGAGATATTTTCTATAAACCCGCGGTAATAATTAATCATCCCCAAAAATGACTTAACCTCTGTAACATTGCGTGGACTACTTAAATTTAAAATTGCATCTATTTTTGTCTGTAACGGAGTATAACCCTCTTCAGTAATTTTATACCCCAAATACTCAACCTGAGTTCTACCGAAGTAACACTTCTCTTTATTTAACGTCAAACCAAATTCTTTTAATTTCTTTAAAACCTCCCTCACATTCTTATCATGTTCTAATTTAGTTTTACCAAAAACCAAAATGTCATCAAAATAGGTAACACACCCTTTTAAACCCAGACAAACTGAATTTACTACATTGCTAAATATACTTGGCGAAGATGTCAAACCATACGGAAGCACCTTATATCTAAATAAACCAATATGCGTAGATATAACACACAAATCTTTCGATTCGTCGTCTAATAGAACTTGACCAAATGCATTTTTTAAATCTAACTTAGAAAAAAATTTACCTCCACTTAAGGAAGCTAACAAATCCTCAACTTTTGAAATTGGGAAACCGATCTCTTCCAAAACCGGATTCAATGTTTTTTTAAAATCTGCGCATATGCGAACTGAACCATTTTGTTTTTTAATTACTACTATAGGACTTGCATTCTTACTATAATTAACCTGTTCAATCATACCTTGTTCTTGCATACTTTTCAACTCATCTTCCACCTGTTGTCTCAAACTATACGGCACAGGCCGTGGATTTATAAAAACTGGCACATAACCTTCTTTCAGTCGAATATTAGCCTTGAATCCGTTGAAACATCCAATTTTATTCTGAAATATAGATGGAAATTCATGAGCAAAATCAACTTCACTTTCATCTGGGACTGAACGAACCTGATTTACTGTAAACCTAACCTCAAAAAGTTTCATAAAATTTCGACCTAACAAAATTTCGTTCCCACTATCTGTAATGATAAATTCACACCTCTTTATTTTATTATTTAATTCTACCATTAAATGAACACTGCCCTTAATGCATAATTCCGACCCATCAAAAGTTTTTAAAGTATATGTACTTGGTTTCAACACAATATTCCTACTACAAATATCCACAAAAATTTTATATGGCAAAATATTCAAATGTGAACCTGAGTCTAAAATGGCTTTTAAATTCTGGTTGTTTACTTTAATATCAAATTTTATAAAATCTTCTTCACAAGCGTGAACATCTATATTCGCTACCAACATATTCACCCGTTTGCAAAAATATTCTACATGTCCCTGTTTTTTACATTTCTTACAAATTGCATTTTTAAAACGACATGTATTTTTATAATGCGGACCTCCACATGCGTAACATTCTACCTGTGACCTATTGTACTTATGGGTTATATTATCATTTTGACCTACAAAGGCCTGATTCCTAAAACTCGAATTTGTCGTTGAATTTGATGACGTAGAAAATTTCCTTTTTTGATTATTATATTTATTATAATTCTTATCTGACTCCCTTGAACTATTCGAAGAATATGAATTCTTTCGATGTCTGTACCCCTTATGATCACTCGTTGAAGCATGATTTCTAAAACACTCTTTTTCAGTTTCATACTGACTAGATATGTATTCTAGCTGCATAGCAATGGAGTGGTTGGTGACCCAGCGGTTACAACGCCGGCTTTCGTACTGCGGACGTCGTGGTTCGATCCCAGGTGCCGACCATCTTCCTCTTTCACGACACAAGCTTTCAGTAGCTTACTGTGAAAGAGTCAAGGAGTGTATTTGTGTTCACTTTGAGTGAGCACAGATTCATTTTATATAAAAAAAAAAAAAAAAAAAAAAAAAAAAAAAAATAGCTATTTGTAGACAATCTTGTATAGTAACTTTCTCATTTAAACCCTCGGTGAATAATTTTTGTTTGATCATTTTGTCTGATACCCCAGTAATAAACACATCACGTAGATAACTCTCTAAATTACTTTTAAATTGACAAGGAATGCATAATCTTTTTAATCTCAATAAAAAAATTTTGACTGATTCACCCTTTAACTGTTTAGCACGTAGAAAAATATCCCTTGACTCAAAAATATTCTCCACTGGTTTACAATGTTTTTCCAGTGTCGATAAAATACTATCATATGTCAAAGTCTCAAGCGTTTCTGGGAAGCTGAGATCAAGCACCATGGATTTGGTTTCGTCACTAAGATGACACCACAAGAAAGCACGCTTTCTTTCTTTTGAACCTTGTAGTTCATCATTTAAAACCATGATGGCTTCCATGCTCGATTTAAATAAGCCGAAGTCATGGTCATGAGCAACCGAGAATGGCTCTATGGAACCGACTGAAACTTGAGTCCGAAAACCTGCTCCAGCCTGAGCCACAAAACCACTCCCTTCAAGGACCTTCTGTTCAGACCCGCCCATACCGAGTGAGAACCCCCAAACCCCGAAACAAAAACAACAAGATCTACTTATCTTTATTGGACTGCTCTGGGACGCTGCTCGGCTGGTCTACCCTGGTCTGGTCTGCTCTGGTCCGGTCTGCAAATTGTGGTCTTCGTAGAATATGCCCTGTTGTCTCGTTGTCGTAGAATTGTAACTGCTCGTTGCCTTCGTAGACTGCGCTCCGCTCCTTCGTAGAATTATTCAATCTTCCTCGTAGACTAAAATGTTTAAAAAAAAATAATATAGAAATCGTTAAAACCGTTTGATCGTAGATATGTTCTTCCAAGAAAAAATTTCTTCCTCTTCTTTTCTTCTCTTGTCCGTGACAATACTATTTTTTTTCACCAAAATTGTCACCCAAATGTCGATGGAAAAAATATTTGATGTGGGTATCTCCTCGTGTATTTTTTCTCCAAAATTGTCCTCAACGTCGTAGAATTTTATCGTAGATCTTCTTCTAACTTCTCTTCACAAAGTATTTTTTTCCCGGTCATGTATCAAAACTGCAAACACACAAAAAAACTCGTAGAACTCGTAGAGTTGTATACCGACTGCGCCAAAATTGTAGTGTAGGAGCTTTGGTTCTTCTTTGAATAAATAAAAAGTTCTTTTTATATAAAATAACACACATATATTATTTAACACGGAATACAAATTAGGCAAGCGAGACTCTAAAACTAATAACTGACGGAGACAATTCTATTTGATGTTAACTGTAGATCGGTGCGTAGCAGAGTGACACGGCCGCGGGGCGCTCTGTCGAACTTCTTCAATAACACATTCATTACAGATTAAGAGAGATTTGTTTTTCACTTTGACATATTGACTCATCGCGTGTATTTGCATCACATTGACAAATTGCATCAAGATGTCAATTTACATAATGTTACAAAGTTTTATCGACGTAAGTATGAAGCTAACCGTCATTGTTATTAATAAAAATCAGCAGTGAATCACTGCATGTGAGATTTGTAAAGATGGCTAACACGATTTCACTATACTTTTATACCTTACTTATCCACTTTTAGCCAAAATTTAACTTCATTTTTATAATGTCGGACAAGATATATGTGGCTGGAGTCAAATGCAATAAAATGGCCACCAACGGTATCGTTTAGTTAGACGGTGTTCGCATGGTAACAACGTAAACAGCTATCGTTTGAACGGTGTTACCATGGGTACACTGACTGAAAAAATGCCATTGACGGTCATTTTATTACACTTGACTTCAACCACTGTCTTGAGCTTGAAGGGATGAATATTTTTCAGTAAAGATGGCTATAAAGGTAACGTGACATTTATAAAATTTATATAAAACTAGCTTTCCCCACAGACGTTGTCTTGTGTTCCAAAGTAGATATGAATATTGAATTCGATAGGATAAACTTTTTACCTTTTAACCAATGTAATTTAGATCGATGCATCTGTTTCAAACCATATATTTTCCATCGAAATTCTGTCAATCTCACCAACTATCAAACAACTGACAGTTGCTGTCAATCATTTAATTTAATTTCAATTTTTCAAATTTGGAATAAAATCTATATTGTTAAAAGTACTAAAAAGGTTTAGCTAAAATTAATTAAGTTTTTACATCGTAAATTGCATTTTATCTACATAATAATTCAGAAATGTTTTTTTATTTGCTTTTTACCGTATGTCATATGCATCACGCTCAAAATACAAATGCTACGTCAGATATGAATCTGCACAGAGCCGTGCAAAATGCCGGAGAAGGTTCTTTAATACAATTTGCTGCATTAACTTTACTATATTTAGAGTTATTTAAAAAAACTCTTTTTTTAGGATCTTCATACAAAATTTTAATAAAAATTAAAAGTGTCATTCTTCTCTCTTTTTATGAATGGCGAAAGTTTCATTCTTCGTTTTCTGTGCTTATGTCAGTTATAGAGGTATGCAAAGCAATGGGAAGCTAGACTAGAACCTGTTTAATTACCTACCGACCAAGCCTGACATTCGGAATCAAAAACGTAAAGCAAGACGGGTATAAGCTAGTCTTAAATAAAAACGTATTAGATGTCGTGAGTTCAAATCCCGGTGCCAACCATTTCCACTTTCACAAAACAAGGCTTTGCTGAAAGATGTCGAAAGTGGATTTGAGTTCTCTTTGGGTGAGCTCAGATTCATTAAAAAAAGTAATAGTAATCAGATGACCAGTAATTATGTAAATGTGGGATCTATACCTTGACAGTCATTTGGTGACATTGGCCCCCACATACTTGTGGTCAGATATTGTGGAGTAGGTACCTTATGTTGTTATTTCGTCACGTCATGATGATAATATTATGCCCGTTAACATACACTACGGAACAACAAAACAATTTTTTGTTGACGTGTGAATTTATTTCAAAGTAAAGTGTTATGAAATGCTCAACATAATACCTAATATCACAAAAAAAATTCAAGTTAATATCTTGATTTTTTGTCACTAAAACTAAATATATTTCCCATTTTCACTGATCACCCTCGTCAATCCCTAATTGCTGAGGATCGTAATCATCTCCATTCCCCATCATTCCAACCAGCCGTCCCCATGTCCAACGCATCAAGGGTAAGTATTCCCGAAAAAATTAAGTTTGAACTAAACTTTTTTTAAGGGCATTATAACACTCAAGGAAATCATCTTAAGTTAAATGAGATAAATTCCATACATCAGTATCCACTGAATGGCTCGACTTCCCAGATACTTAAGCTGTTAAGAATAAAGATCTAGATATACGCCTATATACACAAAAATGTAAAATCCAATAATTTGATATCTATGGTAGTTCAAGTTGCTACTCATATTTGGATATTATTATCTATGTTTCCTTTAAATCATAGATAAAAGTGACATCTCTAACCTTGAAATATAACCGCTCTGTCATTTTTTCCCGTTAGAAAATACATAATCTCTGAACAAATCTGTCATTTTGCTATTTTGCGCATCGTAAGAACCTTGCAACATTGAATTGTTTCCGAGAATGGGTAAGAACACGTAGAAAGCCGATTCCGACCCGCGCCGACCGGCTCAAAGATTGTTGTCTATTGTTTGAGTGCATTTAAATGGGCATACCGGAAAGCGGGTTCCTGCTTTTTCTGTGGGTATCCCCATTCAAATGCATAGTAACATTGTTTGCGCCAGTCGGAATCGGCTCTCTACGTGTTCTTACCCATAGATTGCAAAATTCAATCTAGCGCTTCGGAAAAAAAAACAAATGTCATGACAAAATTATATTATCATCTTCGATAATATATTGATGGGCGAAGGTGGAAGTTGAGGACGTTATAATTTTAACTCAAAATTTTATGTCATAATTTGGTTTGTTTTAAACGACGTCGAGAAAAGCAGAAGAAGAAAAGACTGTGGATAAAAATCAAAAATTATTCATATTTAAATTTCCTTTTAAAATCGAACGATTTCCCTTCTCTTTCTATCCTATTATTTTAAAGTATGAAAACGGGATAGAAAATAAGAAACATTTTCTAGAGACATTTGAAAAAGGAATCTAAATGAAAATAGCCCGGAATAAAGTATTATGAGTATTTGAAAATAGAACGACCATTATCGAACATGGATGACTCTACGGGTGCTTCCTCTAATAACCAGATTGTAAGAAGAGTAATGATGCCTCTTTTTTTATTTCACTTCCAGTACCAATTTACACTTCTCAACAAAGATCCCCACTTGAAACTACCCGGTATGTAAAACAACGAAAAGATAACTAAAATAATGTGGATCCATGGCATATTTTGTCACTATCAAAATACCCGCTCTTGCCATTGATTACCTCATATCATGGGAACATAATAAAACACTCCGAATAGTACCTACGTGTGAATGATAAAAACAAATTTAACCTGTTATGGTCCTTCAATCTGAACAATTGGATTTCCCTAATTACTAGGAAATCAAATCTAGAAAATGAAACGATTTTCAACAGTCACGATGTGTATACACGTTTCCGATTATTTATCACTCGATCATTAGAACTTTATCTGCTTTATTTCAAAACTCAGTGGAAAAAAAGAATTCAGCGGTAGAAAATTTGAGATCAAGCCGTCGCGTCGTCGAGGTAGTTTAACCCATATCGTTGATTGCGAGCTGATCTCTGTAGATTTTAGCCCGCCATGTTCGATTTTGCGTCAACTGACAGCTGTTTACAGAATACAAGAACGCTTTCTGTAATAAATATACTGTTTTTAAGTTTTTTCCCGTTCAATTAGGTGCTCCCTTCATATTTTGGTCCATTTTGTTTTGGTTTATCATTTTGATCTAGAAATTTTAAACAAAAAAATAAACAAATATTACATTCCCGTAATCATCGAGGTCTTACAACCATGATGCACCAACTAAATTTATGATAAATATAATGACGTTTTGAAGAAAATATTAAAAAAAGAGTACTTTTAAAGTAGGTACAAAAATATTAAATTAACATAAATTAGTTCATTTTGGTCAAAACATAAAGGTTTCGTGTGATTTTATAAGGACTTAACAATATTTTGATAATATAAAATAAAAATTAAAAAATAAGGTCGGGCACCTATTCTGCGCCTACTCGAAATCATTCGAATCATATATAGCGCATCTCGGCTGTAAGCACTCGCGTTGCCGGGCAACTATTTTGTTTGTTTACAAAATTTCGTGTGAAATGTCATCTTCATACATAACAAACGCGGATCAAATATTTTTTTTACAATAAAGTAAAAACTGATCAGTGAATTATATGTAATCTAACGATTAACGATTTTTTTTATAAATCAGACGGTATGAGATTTCAACGTACCGATACGATAGACCAATTACCAACATCTTTATAATTTTGTTATCTTCATAGATGACACTGTATGACAAAATTTTTATCTGGAGATCATTCATAAACACTTTAATTTTTGAACGGCTTCCTAATTTAAAAAAGTATGTATATGGACTCAATAGCAAGCGTTTTTGCCGAACATCTGAAAAAGTACGTATGGTATAAAATCGTCTGCAGGACTTTTGTCCGCACTAGCGCATGAAGCAACCCAACGGTTATATCTGTGGTCTAAAGGAAAAGGGAGATGATTAAAAAATGACAGTTGTTCAGGAGAGAGAAAACAAAAAGCCATGGAATGATACTTTCATGGAATGTCTTATATAATTATTAATACTGGTTGGATTCTTTTAAAAATTGGCTACCATGCATAAAATTTAATGATGGTTCTAATGATTAAGCAATTTCAACCCATTTTTAAATATTTACCTGATTTTGATGACTTATCTCTGTTTTCCTTTAGAGATTTTTGTATACCAAGTAACACAATGAGCAATGTATCTACTCATATCTGTTTTCCTTTTGAGATTTTTGTGAACCAAGAACCATAATGAGATATGTATCTAGTCATTTATCTTTTCCTTTTGAGTTTTTGGTACACCAAGTACCATAAATCAAAAATATATCTACCCATATCTCTTTTCCTTTAGAACAACCAACCATCAAAATATTACTTTAGAGTCATCTCTATTGATATTTTTGTTTCCACATTGCACATTTAGCAATGAACTAGTATTTAAAATTGTAAGGGAGATTATGTTACTGGATTTTGATGTTTGGGTTAAGAAGTAGTTTTGTCAACGGTGCACTTAGCTGCAACGGTGGACTGGAGATGAGATGGACATGGCTGGGACAGGATATTGGATGCAAAATGACAGTTGGTCAAGGACAGCGCTGCTCTTTCTCCCATCAGTATCTCCTTTTCCTTTGAGGCAGAGCCCAGGGAGTTGGCCAAGGTGTCAGGGGAGATCATAAATATAGTTTTTTTTTTCAATAAATAACACTTCTCTGTACAAAGGAACAGGAAGCAAGCCAGCGGAACTTATTGCCTGAGGCAATCTTTTCCAGTCAACCGGTCCCGTCCAACCCTGGGTAGAAATTTCAAGTGAAAAAACACTGGAAAACTTACATGACCAGGAAACCTGATCCGAAATCCAAGCCACCAACTAGGCTATCGAGGTTGATGATAATGGTGTCAGCGTTAAAAGAAACATAATATCCCAGTTTTGACGTTACTCCAATGTTTATATTGATATAATAATAAGATATTTTCAACATTTATAGATACTTACACCTTGTAGACAGGTACATTTTTCAAAACAATGTGTATGAGGGCTTTGATAAATAAAAAAAAGTTTAGATATAATACAATTTTATTCAATACAAATTAATCAATTTATTAACTTACAAACTAATCATTTAGATCCACAATTTCTTGTGGATCTGTATATGGTATATCAACGCTATCTCTAAGCCCCAAATAAAAGGCGTGACAGTCCCTATCAATAAGATGTAAAATACTCAATAAATCTTTTTTTTTATCTTTATTGATAGGGACAGGACTGTCGTACAGTTTCGAAGGATTCAAGGAAACATTTCTACGCCCTCGGCGTTCAAATGACACGCTGTCAAATGCTTCTTCTTCCTTAAGGGACCTTTTATAAAAAGCAATGCCTGATTCTTCTCCTCTAAATTGCAGCCACTTTATTGGCTGCCATAGGAATTTCTCACCCAAGGCATTGCTTTTTTTGATTTGCAAAGGTCCCTTAAGCAAATCAGCAAAATTAAGGAACTTGTCATGTGACATAGTCCTTACACATATAGAATTTTCTTTTCGCCCACAACCCCTCACCAAATTGTACCAATCTCTTGGCACATGAAGGGGAGAGGTTGTGGACTTTATTTTGCGCTCTATTGTGGCATGAACTGAGTCACACTCCATATGTGTGTGGCCAGGAACAAGAAACTTATGATTCACAACCATATCGGGCCTCTTTTGCACAAGGCAAAGAAACATGGCAGCCATATGGCTGTTTTTGTTCTGACCAGCACACGAATCTGAATAGAGTGTGACCTCAGTGACTTCAGGTGGTAATGTGAGGAGAAAATCAAAAATGCACGAAGCAATTTGATTTGCCCCTCTACCACCCTCAGCTTCATGCCACATGTAGCACGTGGAACTCTTTTCGCCACAATCGTAAACAGTTAAATTATACGTCCACAATTGACGCTTGTAAAAAACAATATTTGTTTTTAGCCTCGGTGTTGGCAGGCATTGCTGCAAATCAAAACAGAAGACCCTGTTTCTAGTTGTTACTTTGGCTTTGTCTGCAGCCTTTTGTTGATAAGCACTGTCGGCTTCTAAGACATGCTTCTTACATTCTTCATCCAAAAGTGAAGCCTCAGCATGCCCTTCAAGCCCGTTTGCTCTTGCAATTTTAATTTTCATTTGGTACGTGTCACACGTATTGCAAGTATCAAGTGCTGGCTGCTTAATTTTTAGACCAGTACTTTTAAATACATTTGTAAAAGTACAAATCGAAACAGGGTCTTCTGTCTTCTCCTTGTACATATTGAACATCATTTGGATGGTAAGTCCCGAGGGTAGAAATTTTTGGTTCCCTGTATCCCTCCGGGAATAATGGGATTCATATACAGGGTAAGAGTTTATGTGATCTCTTATTACCTTTTGCCTGGATTCAGACACCTTGTTCGCTGGAGTGCCAGAACCACGAGCATCCTTAGGAGTGATGGCAGCAATAACCTCTTTTTGTTTTGAAATTACGGTTGTGATAAATTTGTTGGATTCATTTAATGTTTTTTGAAAACATATTTTACACACCTCGAAAAGGCTTCCACCTTTTCGGAGGTGGTATTTATGGTTTATAGCTCTTGCTTTAGGTGTCTGGCCATCACTCCTTATGCGAGCTGTCTTTTTTGGAGCATCGGTAATAAGAGATGACATATAGACAACTCTTTTGTTGAAGTCCCCTAATCCCCAATAGTCATTAAAAATTGACTCCTGTTCACTAAATGTAAACTTAAGAGAGCATTTTTTCCTGCACATTTCCATGCGGGAGAATTGCCTCTTAGACTTGACTTTCCCGTTGTGAGAAACATACTCCAACCCGAGGTTCCGTTTTATCTGCCTCTCTTTTTTAATGTTTACTACAGCTTTTCTCTTTCTTCTTTCTGTAGAAGCTCCGGCACAATCTGCAACCACCCCTCTTAAAATTTTATAAAATGACAATTGTCACAATGATGTACACTGTATCTCTATTTTTTACTTGTAATCATGACCATACGATAAATAAATACATTTGTCAAGTTCTTATATCTAAATACATTAATTCTACATCAAAACATGAATCATACTTTCAACACGTGTTTCGGTATTCATCTCACCATCTTCTGCTATTTCCATAGGCTGGGTTTGTACCCCATCTGAAACAAAAGACACAAAACATTATAGAAATATGAAAGAAATACCTCGCGACATATCACAATAATGCAAGTAATAATTGAAGACAAACCTTCATTATAAATTACAATATAAGGCTGCTCGACAACCTCAGTCGGAGACACGCTTGGAACAACATCTGAAACAAAAGAGACGATACGTTTAGAAATATGATATTTATATCCAGCAATATAACACAACGTTGCATGTAATGATAAAATACAAACCTTCATTATAAATTTCAATATTAAGCTGCTCAACAACCTCAGTCGGAGACACGCTTGGAACAACATCTGAAACAAAAGAGAAGAAACGTTGTTTTAGAAATATGATATTTATATCCAGCAATATAACACAACGATGCATGTAATGATAAAATACAAACCTTCATTATAAATTTCAATATTAAGCTGCTCAACAACCTCAGTCGGAGACACGCTTGGAACAACATCTGAAACAAAAGAGAAGAAACGTTGTTTTAGAAATATGATATTTATATCCAGCAATATAAGACAACGATGCATGTAATGATAAAATACAAACCTTCATTATAAACTTCAACATTAAGCTGCTCAACAACCTCAGTCGGAGACACGCTTGGAACAACATCTGAAACAAAAGAGACGATATGTTTAGAAATATGATATTTATATCCAGCAATATAACACAATGATGCATGTAATGATAAAAGACAAACCTTCATTATAAACTTCAACATTAAGCTGCTCAACAACCTCAGTCGGAGACACGCTTGGAACAACATCTGAAACAAAAGAGACGATACGTTTAGAAATATGATATTTATATCCAGCAATATAACACAAAGATGCATGTAATGATAAAAGACAAACCTTCATTATAATTTTCAATATTGAGCTGCTCGACAACCTCAGTTGGAGACACGCTTGGAACAACATCTGAATCAAATAAAATGTCAAATTAGTTTTATGAAAGACATATCCAGCAATATAAAACAATGATGCTTCATGTTGATATTACTAAACAAAAAATACTGTTTTGTAAATGTGTACCTTGCTCACACACTTCAACCGGGCAGGGGTTCACTTCCATGGCAATATCTGAATGATTTTCTACAAAATGTTAAAAAAAAAATATTAATAACACAATGATATAAGGATTTTAATACATTAAAGTTTTTTTTACTGATGAAAACGTTTGATCTACGTAACAAATCGTTTTGAGGTTATCACTACAAAATAGAGTATTGAGATGTACTTACGGTGAATTGACGCTTTTACGCGGCTCATTATTAATTTAGTCCTTTTATTAAACATATTTCGAAGTAGTAATTAAACAATTCTACTATAAAAACAGTAATAAACACTTTTAATAAAACTCGAATCTCGGAAACAAACAACGCCAACAGCGATGAGTACGCAATGACAGTTGGCAAAACGACGCCAGCTTAGATAATTGCCATAGACAAAAAGTACGAATCGACTCAACTCTCTTTGGTTTTAGGAATTTTAAATCTTCTAAAATTCTTAATTGAGATGAGTTAACTCGACTCCCTTATACTTATTGAAATTACTTGAAACCGAATCATCTCCCTTTTTTTATGCAATATTTCGGCCATTTAATAGAGTTATATTGATTCAACTCTCTTTTCCTTGATAGATATACGGCTTCTGATGTGTATGGCGTAATGATCTCATTTTTCGATTTTTTCGACTCATCTCCCTTTTCCTTTAGACCACAGATATTATTTCTGAATATCAAATGGTGAACGGTCCAAGCAAAATCAGTATATTGTGTAAAGGAGATGATACTAAAACTCCTCCTTGCTTTTCTCATTGCTAAAGTTCATGACCCATGATTTGTGGGATGCCAGCTGGAAACAATAAAATTCGTTAGTTTTCTCGGTCTTTCCCTGTCCATCACACAGCCATTAGTCTGCTTCGGTTTCTATCTTCATCTGGGCATACTTCCTCGCAGGTGCTCTGCACATTCTTCTCTTTCCAGTGACCATTGTTCTTTTCAGTTTGACTGATTCCTGTTTTTCTGCCAATTTTAAAGGCCACAGTCTCTTTCTTTACACGAGTTAAGGAGTGAGTCGATCTACTCTATAATGATACTCCTCGTGACCCAGAGCACAAAGCGTTCAAATAAACTTAATCACGGGCTTTTATTGTTCAGGTTTCAGCTTGTAAGGCACGGAAATGTTTTTTTCTATTAGGTGTTGTCAAGAATACCTTTTAATTTCAGCCAATGTTGTTTAAAATTCCTGATCCTTTCATAATATTATATCAGAGCGGGTGAATATTGTTTATGTCTTTCTCACATTCACTCATTGATCTTTCTAAAGCATTTGACAGGTAGGTAGGTATGTACTTTTTAGATCATTTTTCTTCACATCGATCTCTAGAGATGTATTTAATTATTATTATTGATCGAGTTGTGTTTAACATCACCTTAATGATGCTGAATGATAAAAAATAGATATTTAAAAAAAAACTGTTTTTAAATAAGTTATAGAAACTTACATTAATAAAAAAATGCATTAGGTACACAGTGATAAAAAAACTTTTGTAATAAATAATAATTGTTTATTTATAGTTGTTATAAATTCATAGTGAACGAACACTCCATAAAAATATGTTACATCATAAAGTTAAAAAAAAAGTTGAGTGTTACAAACAAAATAGTATTTAAGTAAGTACCTAATATTTTTTTCCTATCATTAAGATAAAAATGTTCTCGTCAAGTGACAGATAGTTACTAAAGGTAGGTATTACCTATTGTTTGTATATATGCTTTAACGCAGTAGGCAAACTGGCGATGTTCATCTGTAATAAACTTATTTTCTTCATTGATTATAAATTATCTAACAAATTAAGTCATGTTGTCGGTTTTGATTTAGTTTAAAATAATAAATAAAAAAATAAAGTCACAACAATGTCGCGTAAATATAATAATTTTGTAAATACATAACAAATAAATTTATTCGTTTACAATTTACTTAGTTAATTTTAATTAATAAAGTATTTTTATTTTAAATTGAAAATGACTTCAGCGGATAAAAGTGAGAAATCTAGCAGTATTAGAAATCAGTTTTTTGCTGTGTTAACAGGTTGGTTTTTTTTTTTTTTAGGGATCTTTTATCCTTTGTATGTTATGTTTGTTTTTTTACATTAGGGGAGAGGTGTGTCAATTGTTACAGGGTGTCAATTGTTACATCGCAAATATAGCGCCTACTAAACCTCAAATGGTATAACATAAATACTTAGATAATTGCCAAACGATTAACTGTTTTACCAACGTAGCCGCCGGTCAGGTTGGCCTGCTGTTATTTTGGCAATCGCAGTTTATATGGTTTTGGGATGTATTTGATTTTTGCGGCGAGCGTCAAATTTTTTAAATTACTCTAAATATAAATAACGCAGGAAAGTGAGAGTGGTATTAAAAAGCTTATTAAGGATCAGGCTTCATATTAATGTAAGTGTTTTGATAAATATTTTAGTAGTAGTTCATATAACCGTATTTGTGAAAAAAAAACGGGTGGTGGTACGATTGTTACAAAAGTCAGGGTGTCAATTGTTACATGCACCCCCTTTAATACGATATCTTTTTTGAACTAGGATTTATTGAAATATGTATCTACATATTTTATTTTAATGTTACAGATTTACGAATATGGTTTACATAAGGGTTCGTAGAACAACTAGAGGTAACATACCCAAGAGAGACATAGTAAGGAGGTAAAAAAAATTTCCAAAATGGCAAGCCTACATTCCAAAAAAAAGAAGAAGCAGAAGAAATCTGAAGAGAGCGATTGTTCTGGCAATTGGTCTGAAGATGGTGATATTTGCCTTGTGTTGTAAACCTTACAATCAAAGTAAAGAAGATTGGTTACAGTGCACCGATTGCCGCAAATGGGCTCATTATACTTGTGCAAATATTATTTGTCTTCATTGCTTATTCGAATAAAAAATGTATAGCATATATGTTCGGTTTATTCTTTTTCTTTAATTTGATAATAATATTAATAAATATTATCAAATGTGTTGAAAGTTTTTTATGTTAATTATTTTTTATATTTAGTAATATTTTTTATGATATTATTTTTCTCGTATTTTTTTAAACTCTTTGTATTATTTTATTTTTCTACTATTCCATTAAATACACAATTACTTGAGCTATCATCTCACTTTAATTTTTATCTGTAAACTTTGCATCATTAGTCTGAATAATACGATGAGTTAAATTGTAACAATTGACTCAGGGCACTGTAACAATTGTACCACCCAGTGGGACAATTGTTACAATCCGACCTGCATCACATAAGTGCAATTATCAGAAAGACCAATGCGTTTCTTAATATTTATAACATTTATAGTTATAGCCAAAGAATGTATCTAATAAATGTAAAAAATAATTATATATTATGATCTTTAATAAAAAAGTTATGACGATGTAAACAAAAATTGTAACAATTGACACACCTCTCCCCTACAAACAATTATTATGATTTAAAGTTTTTCTAGTTATGTGAAAATTGTTTAAATCATCAGATTCTTCTTCATTATAAGAAATTTTAATGTAATTATGTGTTAAATAGTTTGTATGTATGTACGAGTTTATTGAATAAGAGTTTGGACTTATTTTGGTTACATGTTTTAATTTTGTTTTTTTTTTCTTGAATTTTTAAGTAAAATTCATTTAAGTAGGTAAATACTTACACATTTTCTTCAATTTTTATTTCAGTTAGTTTATAGTTTTTCTTAAAACAATGGGTACTTACCTACTAAAAAATTTTAGGTTGGTTCTATTTACTGTTTTTTTTTTTAAATTTATTTATATATATTTTTATCTTATGTGAGACAATGTATTGAAAATAAATGAATACTTATACACCTTAAACCATAAACCTTAATGGATGACTTATATTTTTACATAGATTTTTTTCTAAAAATAAACATATAGGTATCTCTATTATTTTAAAATAATACAAACTGTGCAATATGATTTAATTAAATTAAATAGATTTGTTTTGAAAGTAAGTAATCTTTTTAAAATACAAAGCATGACTGTGTAACTAGGACTTTACGCGGTGAGTAACTGTAAAAAAATAACAAATATAAGAATTAAAATAATAAGCAAAAACTTATGAAAACCTCGTCAATACTTGATAAAGTTTTTTTAAGTATAATCAATTGAATTATGAAAAAAAAATATTTCACGAATTGTTCGTTGTTTTAAAGTTCTAGAAACCTAGGATGTTTTGATTTTTAAAACATTATCAGCGTTATAATATGACCCCCTGGACTATTAAGTACCATAGATTACTAAATAAAAACAAGTTTTTCTTTTTAGTTATTTATAATGCATGAACAGACAACAGCTATGATAAAGTACAATATATTATGGACGATAACAATGTTCAGTCGACTGTCACCCAATTACTCGTGCATCCTTGGAAGTAAAACATTACATTTCGGCATTCACTAAAAACCTTAATCATTCGTCCTCTATCACGAAAAAAAAATATAAAACAAAGAAAAAAGTAGAAATGAAAAGAAAGAAACTAATTACAGTTACATAATGTTATATATCACCATTCATAAACAACACTTCTTCTTCTTCTTCCTTTATTAGGCAATCCACCCAGGGGGGTGATGTGTGCCATTATCAAAATTAATAATATAAGAGTTCATAGGACAAATCTATAAACAAAGAAGATAAAAAAAAGAGAAAGAAAAAAAACAAAACAATGTCAAATTTTAAGGTTGTTGATTGAAATAAATCGGCAGATGTCCCTGTATATGTCTGTATTACAAATATTCAGTAAATATGTTGAATTTATAGGACCATTAACAACAACATGCTTCCTACCAAAGACGATATTCAGAGGAGTTCTCAGCGAGCAATCAAAAAATATATGGTCTAACGTCTCCTTATCTTCCCGCACTCGCACAAGGGACTGTTTTTAACGTTAATTTTAAACAAGTGATTCGAGAGGCAATTGTGACCAAGACGCATTCTGCAAATCGTGCTAATGTAATACTTGGACAGTTTCATTCGAACAAACCATGGCCCATAAACAACACACATCCACTCAGTCAGTTTTATCTATGCCTTTTTCTTAGAAATACATAATATGTTTATATTATTTTATAACATAATATTATTTTAGATAGCTTAAAAAAGCTTCTTGATAATATTTAAATAGGTACACGTGTAAATTGTGACGTCATTTGACAGCTTTGCGCTCCACTCTTCCATACATTTTGTATGAAATCAGTTCCAGAAAAAAAAATTGTTTCTTAGAGAAACAAAAAAATAGGATTATTGCAAATCATTGTACCGAAAACAAAAAAGGGCAAAAAACATCTTAAAACGTCGTTTATGGTAAAAAAAAAATTAAACAAAAAACCCAATTTCATTATTATGGTAATTTGTATGGGATTCGAAATATCAGATAGTTTCGTGGAGCGCGGCTGTAGATGTCTCTGCTGTCTGACTTTACACCCGTATAGATAGACATAGAGATGAATCAAGAGATCTTCACTGCTCTCAATTCTGCGTGAATTCTTTAATACCTTTCATACCATGTTCCAATTTTATAATTAAAAAAAAAATATAATGATTTTCCAATCGCGGCGTTCAAAGAAAAACGTTCTTTTAATATATGATTCTTCAGCGAACCACAGTTTACTGAATTTTTTTTTTTAATTTCTATTCTTTTTTACAAGGTTAATCAAATTACAAGTGACGTCCTGTGGAAGGCATTTTGTTTGAAATATTGGTTCTCAAATGATGTTTCGTGTCATCTCTGATGCGATGACTCCTACGATACCTGGCTTCTACAACCATTCTCGTGTTAATGAAAGCCTATTATAGCTCTCACTGATATCAGATTACTGAAATCCAACCATCTACTAGTTCTTCATACGAGATTAATGCCTATACACTCAAACAATATCGGTCTATATATTTTATACATTTACATATATTGAAGCACTAAGAAGCTTTCCATGTTAAGATTTTTAATTGTTCTAATATTCCGCGTAACTTTCATATTTTTTCTTTTATTTCAACTATCTTCTGACAATAACACATACAACAAAAAACGAATTAGCGAAATTGGTCCAGCTATTCTCGCGAGATGCGATCACCAACTAAAATAGGGCTCGATTTTTATAAATATAGATTGACTAGCTGACCCGCCCGTCGAACTTCGACCTAACCCAAAATGAAAAAAAATACTTTTGATTTATTACATGAATGAAATACAGTTTATGACATATAAAAAAAGGATTCAATTTATTGCATTATTTAATAATTATTGCTGATTCGGATGCGGGATGAAGTTCGACGGGTCATAAGTTTGTAATAAAAATAATTCCTCTATAGTTACGTAACTTTAAAAAATCTAAGAGATGGCGGTATAGTAGGAAATTGGTCACATATGAAGCGTGTTACGTTATTGTATATGTTGTTGGATGAATAGACTCCATTTAACCGACATTTTTTCGAATTATCATGGTAAGTTAAATCTGTGCCCACCTACAGTGAACACATCAGTAAGTAATTCGCGCCGTGAAAGAGGAAGATGGTTGATTAGGGGATCTAACCCATGACTTTCGGAACGAAATTCGGCGACTGAACCATTAAGCTAACAACCACTTCAATAATTAGTTACATATACTTTGAAAATTCTATGGATAAAAATAACTAGAATATTTTTTTTTCAGTCAATATAATCACTTTCAACCAAGGAAATGCCATAGGATGGGTCTCGCCAACTCTTCCTGTTCTCATGGGGGCGGATTCCCCCTTGGACGAGCCTCCTTCACAGACCGTTGTATCCCTGATAGCCTCTACCTTCTGCATAGGAGGCATGGCGGGGACTCTCACATACGGATGGCTGGCTGACAAGTTGGGGCGGAAACGGGCTGCCCTTTCTACGGCAATACCGTTCTTAGTAAGTTTATCGTTATTAAAGGACTTATTTTTTTAATTACTGTGGTTTTTATTTATTTACAAATAAATTCATGGGCTTTCAGGAGAAATAAATACTTAGCTTTAGCTGATATAGACAAATAACAGATTTTACGAACTTATAATTATTGTATCTTCGTTAATTAGAGCGAATGATGTATGCTTGGGTAGAAAAGAGTGGAGGTCCGTTCTCTCTGCCTACCCCTTACGGGACACGCCGCGGCGTGATGGGTAAAAAAAAATTGTAAAAACTACCCGTACACTTTTTCACAGACAGTTGTGAAACAGGGGGATGATCGACATCGGGGAAATAATTATTACAGAAATTAAATTATTTTTAACTAAAATAATATCTTTGGTAATCTTCAAAATTAGTTTAGATGAAAAACAGTGTCTCACATGCGATACTTTTAAAAAAACTGGATTCTGTGGGAGTCCGAGGGGTTGCACTTGATTGGTTCAGGAGCTATTTGGCTAACAGGGAAACTACTGTAAAATTGTATGATGTATTAAGTCATCCTGTCAGTTCAGAGTACGGGATTCCACAGGGAACTGTGATAGGGCCGATTCTATTTATTATTTACCTGAACCAAATGTTTACTATTGTACCGGGTGTCGATATAGTGTCATATGCGGATGACACTGCTATTGTAATAAAACGGAGATGTTGGTCTGACGTGATTACTGTGGCTAATGACACTATTAATATACTCAAGAAATGGTTCGATCAGAACTCACTAAGCCTGAATGCTGAAAAAACTATCGTCATTCCTTTCTATCTGAACAATGAGGCACCGGATATAAACATTGAAATAACGATTCATGCCCGAAACTGTGCAAATCGGGGTGACGGTGGCTGCCACAGATTGGCGGTGGTTAAGGAGGTTGGATATCTGGGAATCATTCTGGATTCTAACCTTAAATATAAGAACTACATTTCTTAAACAGTAACAAGACTTAGAAAATTAATTTATGTGTTTCTGAGATTGAGAAATATCTTAAACTTCGAGATGCTCAGGACTGTGTATTTTGCACTCGTACAGTCGGTCTTACAGTATGGAATTGTTGTCTGGGGTGGGACGTACGCAAATGCCCTCCAGCCTTTGGTGACCCTACAAAGGTTGATACTAAAAATAATATTAAAAAAAGAAGGGATTTCCCAACAAAAGAGTTGTTTGAGAAGTGCAAAGTACTTCCCATCGAAAAAATATACCGGAAGAATTGCTTGCTATTGTTTCATAAATACAAACACGAGTATACACCGGTGAGAAGCATGAGAGCAAACCTTTTGGGAAGCTTCCATGTTGACAGGTTTCGAACATCAACTGCCCAACACCATTATGTATACCTCGGACAGAATTTTTTTAATAGCCTACCACCAGGAATTAGAGTGATAGAGAGGTATGAAAATTACAAGGCCGCAGTTCAGGTTTGGATTATTGGTGTGGATGTGTGATTGTGTAAGATTTCATTGTTGTGAGCGAAGAGTGTGAAAATTTGTTTATGATGGAGGATGTGAATGGAGAGAAAGAATGTTTGTATTGTCTTATATGTATTAATAATGTGTAAGTAAGTTGTGATGTCTGTTGGTTGTACTCCTCTGTCGAACACGAGCTTTGCTCTATCGACGGAGTGTTATTGTATTTAAATGTTATGTATTGTGTCATGTTCATGTTAATTTTATATACTTTGTAAATCTTTAATTTCAATAAATAAAAAAAAAAGAAAAAAAAATTCTTAGACACAAGTCATAGAATCCGACTCACAAATTGGTCAGTTATTCGTCCGTAACTCAACTCATTTGTCATACCTACTTAAATTATATGACAAAGTCGATCAAACTACGGGAACATTTTTCATACTTATATAATCCATATAGTGGTATAGAAGTATAGAAGTGGTTGGTGACCCAGCGGTTACAACGCCTGCTTTCGTACTGCGGACGTCGTGGTTCGATCCCAGGTGCCGATCATCTTCCTCTTTCACGACACAAGCTTTCAGTAGCTTACTGTGAAAGAGTCAAGGAGTGTATTTGTGTTCACTTTGAGTGAGCACAGATTCATTTTTATAAAAAAAAAAAATAATATATATATGTCGATATTCGTTGCTATGACAATAAAAGCAATTTTTAGCGAGTGTTTGAAACTAGGAAGTCCATTACGCCCTACCCTGTATTATAGATTAAACAACTAATGATTCTCTTTTCCTATCGTCCGGTAGGTTTTACTGCAATTTATTGATAACTTTATATAATATTTTGTAGATCTCATGGAGTTTGAAACTCTTCTGGCCAACTCCTTTCACATTGATCTTGGCGCGTCTCATCATAGGATTTGGAAGCGCCTCCATGCTGGTGGTGGCCCCCATATACACGTCAGAGTTGGCCAGCGTCCAGGCCAGAGGACTGCTCGGCTCCATGCTGACGTTGACCTTCAACTTGGGCATCCTGGTGATGTACGTCATCGGAGAGTTCTTCTCATACCGCATGGTCCTGACTATCATGATCTGTATTCCAGTCTTGTTTTTAATACTCATGTTCAGAATGCCAGAATCTCCACCATTCTTAATTCAGAATGGCAAGTATCAGGTAATCTTTATATAATATAAATTTCTTCTTTCTGAGTGTAGGCATGTGAAAGGACTTAGTACCTTATCCTAAACGGCTGTGCAGATTTTAGTGAAATTTGGTGCGCGTTATAAGGTTGATTTCATTGATTAAGATTCGCAGTTTGGTCTGATAGATTTTATTTTTAATATTTATTTTGGTTGTATGAGAAATTATATGATTGTATAAGAAGTGAAGAAAATATAATATCGTTTAGAACAATCTGTTCTCTCTAAGCGCCCCTTAAGAGATACGGTAAGATCGGTAATAAATGCACTGCGTTCCAAGGGAGCGGTCGCTCGTCTGACAATTGTGACAAATAAAAGACATAGTCGCAATTTTCAAAGATGGAACCTTAGGAACCCATATCATTAAAAAAAGCTCACAATAATTAGAAAATATTCTGTTTGTATCATATCGTGGCTCCAGTGTTAATATATCTAAAAAGACATTGCTTGATTAGTGACAAATTAGCATTTTGCAGGAAGCAGCAGAGGCGCTTGCTTGGTTTCGGCAACTTCCTTCCGACAGTCCTCAGGTGCAAAAGGAAATCGAACAAATCAAACACGCCATGAATATGTCTGCAGGCTCTAATAAAAACGGTAAGTTACTGTGTGTCTTATTAACCTTGTTTTGAAGAACATCACTGTTTAGATTAGTTGAATTTAGAATTTGCATGTCTTTTTTTAAAAATGAATCTGGTGTCATCCACAAATACGCTTTCGACATTTTTCATATAAAGCAAAGCTTTGTTGTGAAAGGGAAAAAAATGGTCGCAACCGAGAAGCGAACTCAGCACGACCTGGAGTACGCTGTACGAAAGCCGTCACCTTATGCCACTGATGGGCTACCAAACTCTTCGAATCACCACTAATTCCCTTCTTTTATACTAAAACTAGCTTTTCCAGCAGACGTTGTCCTGTAGTCCTTACTATAAATATTGATTCTAAATTTGTAATTTATACAAAAATACCTTTGAATATTTGGAAAATTATTTCTGAAAGCTTGAAAGAAATTCTATCAAAAATCTGCATACCATCAATGTATTGAAGCTCAATGGTTGTCAAGTAAATAAAAATTGTATTGTTATTGAATTTTTCACGGATGGCGTTGTTTTCAGTAAAAACGTTCTATACGATTATATATTTTATATTACTTTGCTATGCATTTTTCGAATTTTTGATAATAATATTATTCTGTTATCCGGAGCGGAGAAGAGTCTGTTCAGCCGATCTCGAGTTATAAGTGTTCGCACTTACCCGACTTTCTTTTATATCACTCTTCTATACATAGGTATCAATTTAACAGGCGGATAGAAAAGTATTTAAGATTTATCGATATTAAATAGATATGAAAAATTTTATTCTCGATTTTTCAATTAGGTATTTTGTGAACTTTTTTTGATAATTTTTACATCAATAGTCAAATTATTATCAAGAGGAAAGATTTCAAAACACGATACGATGTTTGATACTTTTCTTTGGTCTTACAATGTTTTTTTAAATACCTATGTCACATTCAGCATGACAGAATAACTAAGAAAAATTTACAAGGCATCAATTTTCTCTGGCAACACTAGTTTTATAATATTATAAATTAATGATGTTAACATTTTTTGGATGAGTCATTCATTCTGAACATTATTTTCATGAATCAGGCATGTCAGAGTACCCGTCTTAAAATCCTCTTCTTCTCTCGTCGGTCTCGATGCAGATAGTCATGCAACCCGTCCTCTTTATTCAGTATCACACATCCCTTTTCCCAATAACCCTGTCACATGTGTACCTCACTAGACAGGGGTAAGCCGCCCTTAACCATCATATCCCTTTCTAGTGTGTATATTCAGAGAGCCGGACGATTTGGGGATATAACAAGTAAATCTGTATGATTTCTGCTTTCAGGAGACTTAAAGAAACGTGTTTCGCCTGTCAAAATGTTGTGTAAGTTAATAATTTCAAATTATATATAACTGTATGATATAACTATATGCACTAAGGCCCAATGCATCAATCAGTGGATAGATAAATATATCTTACAGAAAAGCCTTTCTTTGAGATATTTGCCGCATCAATGTGTAGATATCGCTTATGTTTAGGATACCGACGCCATTTTTAACAAGCGGTACCTTCTGTTGGATAACGATTTATCTCTAGGATGGCTGTCAAAATGGCGTTCACTGACGTTTATAAACTCCCGTGACGCCGTGAATGTGATGAACTTTCGACTTGTTTTTCCATAAACCATAATGATAATTATATACATAATCATTAAAAATAACGAGGAAATATACATATTATAATGAATCATCATTTTGAATCTTCGAACAAATCATATATTTCTTCAATTTCGATCGACAAAAGATACCAATTTGCCGGTTTTCAAACGAACAATCTGGATTTAAAAATCTAAATTGTGATCGAAATGTTGTTAAATTCTCTAACTTTCTGTTAAATTATTGTAAAGTTTCATGTTTTAGAAATAATATTACAAAATTATAACATGCAAAACAAAAAACAACATTAGAACCTAACCTAAATTATTTGGTTCAATACGCATTAATTGTCAAAACAAGACTTCATCTGACATCAAATCTGGCGAGAAAAAGCAAATCCATAGAAATTCTATGGAATCCATAGAAATTTCCATAGAAATCAATAGATTTCAGTATATAGCAACACTGTTATCGTCTAGATATTGATGCGGCCGTCAGATTCTTTCCATCACTTTATCCACTTCATAACTTTATCTTATACATGGCTACCAAGAACTTTTATCTACATATTGATGCGTTGGGCCTTAGTATCAGAGTGGCTGATGTGTGGAATAAATTGTCTGAAAGTGTTGTGTCTGCAACTAGTGTTATCAGTTGAACAGACTGGATATATATTTGAGAGACAATGATAATATGGGCCTATCAGCTTGAGCTGCCTGCCCATTACAAATAATAATAGTTAAAAATAATACGCATTAGTTTTTAATGAAATTAAATGAAAACGATTCTTAATGTATTGGTTTTTTACAATATTGAATAGTTTTTTAGGCAGCAGTAGTATCCCTAGAATAAGTTTTCAATGATCGAATGAACATTTCGATAATCGAATTGAATCGCCATATAAAATGATAGAATACATACTTTTAACTGCACGCGCTATTAAGCACTTATTAGGGTGCAATAAGCCCTTATAAAACTCGTACCTACTAGTCCCACAGTCCTAAAAGGACAAAGGAGATAAAGAAGTTGCTCCATTTCAACGGATGTCTCGTCATTAAAATTATATAAAAATAAAATAAAAAGAAATAATATTAAAATAAAAAGAAATAATATTAAAATAAAAAGAAATAAAATTAAAATATAAACTTAACTTCTACCTACACGCTTACATATACGTATTTCAAAGGAATCAGCGTCGGGTCAGTTAGCCCAGAGGTAAGCTTCTCTGCTATAGGAGGCTAGGGATGCACCTTCGGGTCTTCGAGAGCATGAGATTTTTCAACATGTCGAATACGCCCATAATGGAAATTTTGGTGATTCGATGAATACCTATTACCACTTTTATTATTATTACCACTAAAGTACATAAATGGGACACGTTGTGAAGGTAATGTGCTCAAAATCATACTTAGCCAGCCTTCGAAAGAGCAGAAGAAGACGTTCGTTGACCCGCATTGGTTCAAATTTGATACGAAACAGTTCAAAAACAGTCAACAATTTATTTTTTTTAATGAATTTGTGCTCACTCAAAGTGAACACAAATACACTCTTTGACTCTTTCACAGTAAGCTACTTAAAGCTTGTGTTGTGAAAGAGGAAGATGGTCGGTACCTGGGATCGAACCCACGACCTTCGAATGAAACAGTAGCCCTAGTATAAGTTTTCGATGATCGAATATCGAAACGATCATCGAAAGAGTTTCGAAAAATTTCCATACTAAAATGATCGAATGATTCGATCGTTTGAATTAAGAACATTATTTGCACGTTAATAAGCGCTTATTTGCGTGCAATTAGCTTTCGATAAAACTCGTACTAGCCACACAGTACGAAAGCCGGCGTCGTAACCGCTAGTCTACCAACCATTTCAAATTGTTTCATTTAAATTTAATTTTTTTTATATGTTTTTACCCTTGTTCGTTCATTTTAATGATTTTTTGTTTTAGTCACATCCGGACCGTGTTTGAAGACGCTTTGTGCTGCAGGTGGTCTCCTAGGACTGCAGTCCTTGATGGGAATGTTCGCCCTTCTGTCATACGCCAGCGATATTTTCCAAAATGCTGGCAGCACCCTCAGTCCAGGGGTGTCTAGTATTGTTATAGGGATGTTACAACTCATCGGATCATTTGTCGCCTCATTTTTCATCGATAGATTAGGAAGAAAGGTAAGTAGAGTGAAATGTCTGTTTTTACTATCCTTCTGTTTGGCCAATGGCCACCAAACTTAACAGGAATAACTATGAAATTCCTGTTATGTTAGAGAGATTCTTGTTATATTTCGAAGTGATAGAAAGTATTTCAGCGTCATAGTGGTACCTACGGTTCTTTACGGGGCTGAAACGTAAACGATCAAGGTAACAAAATATAACCTTTTAGATGTGGATTAATCGTACAATTGCGTATCCCTTGGACGGATATGGTCAGCAATTTGGAGGTCCTAAATATTACAAATATTGATAGAGAATTGTTGACAAACATTAAGATCCGTAAGATATTATCCCTGGCCACGTCATCAGAGGCGATAAGTACTTGAAGACGCGGCGTAGGTACTATACAGGTGTCATGGCTCCACAACATAAGAGCGTGGACTGGAATCCAAACCGTCGGGGAACTGCTTCATGCAGCCAGAGGCAGGGAGGCCTTTGCTCAAGTGACAGCCAACGTCTGGTAAACCCGAATCATTCAAGAAGAAGAATAATTATACCTAATAATGAAAGCTGTAAACGCATACTTATGTTTTTTTCCAGATCCTGATGATTGGTTCAGCATTGTCAGTATCTTTGGCGATGGCAATCCTTGGCGGCTACTTCTACGCCTCATCAGCAGGATACAACACATCGCTCTTGGGAATTATTCCAGTCGTATCATTGTCTATAGTTGTGTGCACTTTTGCCATGGGTATAGGTCCAGTTCCATTCATATTGCCTTCAGAAATGTTCATCATGCAAGTGAGTCATTATAGAGGTTTTTCTTTTAATTTTTAAGAAAAGAGAGTGAAAAAGATTCAAAACCAAGGGTTTTGTAACATTGAAGAGTCGATTAGGCTTAGATAAAAGGGTGTCAGTAGAGCCGGTGGAACATCATTTATATTTTTCCGGATCGTAGGAAAAAGATTGTGGGTCAATTATTATTTGTGGGTCATTAACAATACGATCCAAATTTATGAGAGCATTGAATCATTCTTGACCCGGAAGACCGCTACTGCTATCATATGAAAGATTGTAAAACACAGTTCAAGGATATGCGATAAAAATAATATCTGTTTTTAAATATTTTTATTATTTGTTCATGGCTTTACCAAAATAGTAATTTAAATAGTATTTTTTTATTTAATTTATTTATTTTTTTTATAAGTCAACTGAAATAATAGAAACCAAATTGATACAGCTTTTCTAAAAGAAAACTAACAGTTAAAACAAAAGAATTACATAACAATTAAGGACAAAATGACGTATTGTGTAACAAAAACAGAAGAAAAATAGAAATTATAATAAATAAAACAATATTTAAAAAAATATATCTTAACCAAAATTTATAACAAAACAGATCAAAACTAAACGTAAATAAAAAGGCTGAAAACCCAGAACTATTACAGATTTGAACAAATTTGAATAGGACAAAAGCCAGAGTAAACAAAAATAGCTATACTAAATAAAATAGATAACATGCAAACCATAGCCTTATGAAAAAAACAGAGCATATCAAAAGCGATCAAGACGAAAACACTGAACGAGACTAAACAGAATGACGCAAACCAAAACAATACGAAACACGACAAGGACAAAACAGAACTACCTATAAATAATCAAACTTAACTAAATTTCTGACATTCCAAACAAAATATGTTCTGCTTTGTCCTATAGGTCATCTTCCAAGATGACCTATCTTTTTTATTAAATCCCAGGTCTTTCATACTCCAGTTTCTTAACATTCTTATTGAATTCTGTTCTTTTTTTTCAGGTTCGTGGCTTGGCCACAAGTATATGCCTGATCTGCATGTGGACTTCCTCATTTATATGTGCCCAATTTTTCGCACCTCTAGCGGCTTATTTTGGAAACCACGTCGTGTTTTTGGGTTTTTCATTTGTTGGGTTGATGGCTGTTGCTTTGGTTGTGTTGTTTATCCCCGAAACGAAAGGAGTTTCGGTTGAACACATTTACGCACATTTCGGAGGAGAAAAGAATCCAGACATGAAAAATCAAGATGATGAATTAGGAGTGCCTTTGAAAAATATGAGCATTGATGATGTTTATTAAAATTATAGATCTTGATTCCATGAGATTATTTTTACTAAAATTAACAACCTATTTACAGGTTTAAAGAAATGGCTGTTGCTTCATAATCCTGATGGCTTTTTGGCGTTTCAAAGCCAATATAGAATCCAGTCGCAAATATGGCAATGTTTTTCATGAATGCATGGTTATAGTAAAGATTCCTTAGCTGGATGAGTTGGTTGGATATTTTATATGGGTAAATGCTTATCAATGTAATGTTGATCCAGGTAGTCAATCTTCCAAGGACCATTAACAAGTTGTGATTATAATCCCGAAGCATTCAACCTTACTTACTTAAATATAATTTTGCTTTCTTACGTCTATTGCTGAGAAGATATATGATAGCCTCAAGATGAGGACACATTATCTAGCGTCATAATGATTTCAATAAGAGTCTTCCTGAAAACAAACAATAAAAACACGAAAGTTTTCTTAATTTCTGCCGTATCAAAGGGGCTTATTTTTAGTGTCATAAAAATGGCAAACATTTAGAACAGAGGCAATAGATGCGGAAAGCCACAAAAGCTCAGATATGAAGATAGGAAGAGCAACACCACCTATATAAGAAAACTTTAGCGCTGAGACTGTGACGTCACATTGTAAGGCCCAGTATGCACTCGCCTTATATCTATATGTACTCACCTGTACTCTATGATATAATATAATCATTAGAGATGAAACGGATATCCGGCTACAATCCGGAATCCGGCCTATCCGGCTGCGAAAATGTTATCCGGCTGAATACCGGATAGCTAGCACCTATCCGGTCGGATAACGGATAGTTAAAAAACATATGTTTGGATAACTAATTGATTTATTTAGTAAGAAATACACCCTGTAATCACAAGAAAAATTCTACAACTTGGAAAATTGATTAGCAAATATACTGCACTAAGGGTAAATTATGGAAAATGAATATTTATTTCTTTATATAGAGGTAGCAAACGGCGGCTTCGCTTGTCTCCGTAAATAAGAACAGTTTAATAAAAATACGTTTCGTCATATATTATCATCCTGCTGGAAGATGCAGATAGATTCCGCGATTTTTGGAACAATAACGCTCCGGCAAAGGACTCTGTCCAATTGGTATGTTATGCCGCCTATGTAAGCGTAATTCATGCGTTGTACCCACGGTAATTCACGCACTGCCCGGGATCTACTTAAAACTTCTTTAGCATTCATCGAATTTTATAAGTTTGAAAAAAAATACTGAAATTTTAAGGGGAGCGCTGTTCTTCCTCCCATCAGGGTCCCGAAGACGAGGGAGACCCTCTCATACCGAGAGGTTCTCTTTCGTGTTCCGCTCCTTCGAAGCAGAGCTGAGGAATCTGGACATGGTGTGTGAGGAGGTCATAAATATTGCGCAATGGAGAGGTCTTGTTGCCTCCCTACGCCCCTAAGCGGAGCATAAAGGGAGTTTGGATTAGATTGGATATTAAGGGAACAGTAAACCTAAATATATTGGGAACCTCTACACTGTTATTTTGGGTACGACCTTAGTTCCGAGGGTAAAAGTTAAAAATCTAAACGCTCTAATCATAGGAAAAACATATTATCACACCACACTAACTAATGCGGTTGATGGTTTTTTCGACAATGTTCCATATGATCCCATATAGATGCACCAACTAATCATAAACATACGCCGGATATCCGACGGCCGGTTATCCGGTATTCGGCTGCTTAGTTGGCCGAATATCCGGTATCCGGCAAAAATGCTATCCGTTTCATTTCTAATAATCATATAGCGTAGGCGGCCTGTGACGTTAGAGGAAAAATGGCCGCCAGCACTAACTACTTCCTTTAGGCTGCTGCGTCGCCTGGGATGAAGCAGTGAGGACTGCGGCGGACATGGTTGCATGGCGAGGACATGAGCAGTCCATATCCTCCAATTAGGGAGCACACATCACACATGGCTAAAGAAGTAATAAAAGTTTATAAAGTATATAAAGATTCTGGTTTTCTAGACGATTCTAATACAAACTAAACATTTTAAAGGAACTTTGAAAATAATAATATGTGATTATTTTAGGACAACAAAACAACTGATCGGTAAAGAAAGATAAACACTACCTTCTGTCGTTCTGTATTATTACATAATTTTGATGGAAATGAAATAGGATTATCCACATAATAATTCTGTTATGCCATAGTATCAAAATACAAACATAATGTGTTATTTTTTTCTTCGCAAAGCCGTTCAAAACTCTTAGCTGATTTCAATTAAACTAAATTATTTACTGCCTTTAAAAGGAATTTCTATTTATTTATGGTCTAGATAGCCATATATTGAAAACAAAGTTTGTTGAAAAAAGGTTGTAAAGAATTTTTTTTTTTTTATACTTCACTCGAAGTGAACACAAATAGGTACACTTTTGACATCTTTCACATTAAGCAAATGCTTGTGTCGTGAAAGCAGAAATTGGTCGACACGGCCGGGATTCGAACCCACGACCTCCGCACGAAACAGTGCGAAAGCCGACGTCGTAGCCGCTGGTCTATCAATTGTAGTATTAAGGCATGGAAATGTAATAAGAAGTTTGAAGATTGATTTGAAATACAAATAAATGTAATCTTCCAAATCAAATCTTCTTAAATACATATTAATAATGTACTGATCAACAATGTAAAGCAAGAATCAGCTAGTTATTCATATTACTTACATTAGGATCTCTCACTATATATACCTAATGAGAAGGAAATGGATATACTTGATAAAACTGAAAATCAAAATGGTTATATTGAAACCTTAGAAATGCCGGAAAGGCTTTAAAAATGAGTAAATAATTATGAAGGGAAATGTTTCAGCACTGAAAAACTCATCTCGGTTATTGACATAAGTACTCATCAATCACTTCTCATTGAGTACATACTCCCAAGTATGTAGTATTGCCAACCTTTTTTTAAAAAAGCAAGTAAATAAACTGCCAAAAAAATGGTGGAAATTGGCAGATGGCAATTCGTATCCGGAATGGTAAAATTTTCCTAAAAAGGTCATTCCGAAAAGGAACATTTTCCCTAAAAAGGCCATTCCGAGAATTTGATATCCATAAAGGTCATATTCCGCTAAAAGAGGTCATTTTATTTTAAAAAAAACCTGATTTTCGTATATGGGTAACTTCCAAAATATATGTATGTAAAATCAGTAAATCTACCTAAAAGTAAAAGTTGGTAGATACGGCAACGCTGCTCACAAAAATTGGTCATTACTCATTTCGAGTATATAGATCTATTATACGAGTATATCTTACTATCAGACTCTAGGTAAGTAAATCTCGAGGCGCTCTAGCTAGAGTCTAGAGTAGGTTAGGTGGATATAATATATTATAATGTCTACTCTAGCTAGATAGCTCTCTACAATATATCTGCAACGCCGCGCCGGCGCCGTGTGCGAAGGGCCGTTATCTCAAGATTTTTAGAACGATATTTCAAGTATCTTGAATCTTTTGGCGCATCCTGGCCATCTAAGAAATAACTAGCCTCCACCTGGCTGGATTCTATGTTTAATCATGAGTTTATTTCAAGACATGATTTATTACTCAAACGGACGTCATGATGTATAAGAATATTATCATGTCTTATCCAAGTATATTTGAGCGAAACTCAAATAACATTATACAAATAGCTTCTGTTGAAAATCTTCATAAGATAAGGAACGTCTTAAGATAAACAAAACATTCGCAAAATTATAAATTATGCATATTATTTTATTAGAAAAAAACAAAAGGCAACAAAAAATGTGTACTTAAAATGTAAATATTTTAGAAGTCATATTGAAATATGACCTTCATGAAGAATCGTTGCCCTCCTGCCTTTTTGACAGATTACTGCCCTTAAGTTTATTAATTTAGCTACCTACATGAATTTTCTAGCAAAATTAGCCTTCCGAGCTCTAAGCCTTGATCGATGGTCACCATCTCCCGGGTGGATAAATTTAAATACCACCTCTGGTGACCTCGGGGCTGATGACCTCCTGATACGTATCGGTATGGCAAGTGGCGTCATTAACAACATGACCAAGATATGAAAAGCGTCGGCGTTTAGTGTCGAGACGAAATGTAAACTATTTGATGCGTATGTGTTGCCCATTCTCCTGCATAGGTGTGAGACCTGGCACCTGACCAAAGAGATCAGAAATGAAGTGCTTCAGGAGAATTTTGGGTACAATATGGTACCACAGCATCACGCATTACGCGTTGGTATATACCCAGCGTGGGCCCATCACCTCTACTATTGTGGATGATGAGATGGATTTAGCTGGGGCATGAGTTAAGGATGCCGAATGACACTTGGCCGAGGAGAGCGCTGTTCTTCTGTGACTGTGCTCCAAGACTTGGTGTGGGAGGAGGTCATAAGCATTGTGCAAGATCGAGCGCAATGGAGAGCTCCTGTTGCCTCCCTATGCCCCTGAGTGGGGTGTAAAAGTGAGATTGATTGATAGATTTAGATACAGCAGACCGTATTTAATCACGGGTAAATTGTACTAGTGTTAATTGAATTTGTAACTGATGGAGCAGGAGAGCTACCACAGTTAGGAACATTAATGATATTATGATAAATTATTTTCATCTAATATTTATTTGTATGAAACTCACTGTCTGATATTAGATTTTACACTAGTCTCGTGGTTCGTACTATCAGATCATAATAAATCATCCTTTTACAACAATTCGTCATTTTGTTCTGAAACATAAGTCAAATTAAACAATAATCGTTCAGTTGAATATTATCAAAACCGCTTACAGTGTTTCAGAAATGTCTCCGATAAAAAATAACTAATAGCTTTCAAATTATTATGACCAACGAAAATAATAAAAATCAACATGACAGCAGTGCCAAGAATCAGTATTATGCCGCATTTGTAGGTAAGATTTTGTCCAAAATTATTCTCAAACAGATAGCCGGTCCTTCGTAGAGGCTGTCCTGTTAAAGTTCTTTCACTATTCCCTAACCTTACCTTTGTCGGATATAAAATTGACTGGTTGATTTTAAATCGGTTTTTGACGGAAAATGTTACACTCGGAATAACTTACTACATCTTCTACTTCTCCTTTTGGAACCTCCACTCCTGAACGTAGGCGTCCTCCATTTTCTTCCACTTTTTGTCTGTCTTGCGTCTTCTGCATCCATATCACACCCGCAAACCTAACCAGATCATCTCTCCATCTGAGTTGGGGTCTTTCGTGGTTTCTCTGGAATGTTCTAGGGCGCCAGCATAAGAGGCGTTCATTCATTTGTCCTGTGGGTTCCATATTGGTATGGTATGGCTCTTGCAACAATTTGCACTCATCATAAAGCTTGCGGTCAACTTGGTGCGCACGAACTTTAATCGAGTTGACGGTGACATATATCTCCATAGAAAATTGTAGAAAACCATAACAATTGGCCTTCAACACAACACCTAAGACTCTACGCTAATAGCTACCTAACAGATAGGAACCATTAGTGAAGGTCACCATTAGTGGCGTACAATAATTGACATGGAACTGTGAATTACTTATGTTTATAGTATGATTTCTTGTCAGAATTAGTAATCAACTCTTGCAAACAAATATTTCAGTAAACATAATTTGTTTCTGCTATGGATGCACAATTGGATGGGTGTCGCCGGCATTACCACTTTTGCTCAGCTCGGACAGTCCTTTGAGCCAAGCTTTGACCTCTGCTGAATCCTATCTGGTCGCTTCTTCAGTGTGCATCACGGCAACATTTTGCACTCCAATCTATGGATGGATATCGGATCGATATGGGAGAAGAACTAGTCTCGTGATCTCTGGTGTTCCTTATATTGTAAGTATTTATTTTGCTAGCCATTTTTGTGCATTAATAAAATAAAACTATACAAACCTACTTTAGGCACAAGTTTACTGAAAACTCCCAAATCTCCACCTACCTAATGTGAAAAGTCCTTAGAATCGTAACGTTCTAGAAAGCTTGCTCTGCCGCAGATTAAGTATCTGAAAATGCCGAGAAACGTCATATTACGACAGCAACTCTTCCATAAAATTCGACTGGAGGGTTTTTTCACAAACCGTGAGCCATTCTTCCTTCTTCCTTTATAGGTCTCTGGCGCTAGAAAATCGGTCTTTCTAGATATGTTGGACGAATAGTCAATGAACTTTCCCCGTAAAAAGACCTAGTACGAAACTATACAAAAATCCTAATACAGTCGCCGTATTTCGGATCAAACTATCAAGAGACCAGAGAATTGCAACATGGAACATACACGAAACCCTCTACAGAAGCAAAGATAATTATAAACTAGAAAATGATTTGCTGGAAATTCCAACCTAGAAGGTCCAAAATACTTGTTCCCCATAGGGGATAATACGATCCAATATCTTCGGTCTTTGGATCAAATTATTATGATTGACCATAAGAAGAAGTCGAAAAGAAGCCACTGGCAATGCCAATACGAGCAAAACATACACATAACTATCATTAATTTGATGATTTCTTTTTTCTATTTCTTTCATTGTAGGAGTTACATCTATTTCTTGCATTACATAATCCAAAACTTTACAAGATCTAAGTTAATATTTAAATTATTTCCAGATATCCTGGGTGATGAAAATAACATGGTATTCTTCAACCGGACTTATCCTGGCAAGATTACTTGTTGGGCTGGGAGGAGCTGGTGTCCTCATGCTCAGTCCTATTTATTCTGTCGAGATTGCCAGCATAGAAGTTAAAGGCATTTTGGGATCTCTCATGATTTTCAGCATCAATGGAGGAATCTTGTTTATGTACATCCTTGGAGAACTCTTCGACTACGTGACTGTTATAGCATTGATGATACCTTTACCAGTTATATACGTTGGTCTCATGTATATGCTTCCAGAGACTCCATCATATTTGGTTCAAAAAAATCGAATTATGGTATGTTCCTAATTGAGACTTTTCTCTTTTTCGTCTGTCTTAAGATATTCTTTCTTTAATATAATATGATGCTCATTTTAGCAAATGATGCTAATTTCTTATCGTAATGTTTTTTTTTTACTATTGTTATGTCGATCTCTCAACTGGATTTTTATTGTTTTGTATTTTGTATTTGCTTTGTTTTTTTTTTGTGTTTCAGTTGACACACCTACTTTTTTAATGTATTGTGGTAAATGGCTAAACGGCTCTGCCAAAATATCCCTAAATGTCCAAAAACCCTGTCAAAATATTGCAATTCACATCGGCGTCGCAGGCCTAAGGCCTAGTGAAACGACAAAATCCATTTAGGTACTACCCATTATATCATAAACCATAATGGTTTTATATTTTGTTTTTAATATAATAATTAGCTTACCCGGCAGACGTTGTCCTGTGGTCCTAACCAGAAGCGGCCCGTTCATATGTGCATAATGTGCACTGCGTCCCCAAAAACAAAAATACATAATTAATGCGATTGAGTTAAACTAATAATATTTAAAGATTTCTGAAGCATCCATATTTCATTCGTATTCAAATATCAGGCGAGAACAACTTGAGAATATATGCGCGCGCACACATTCTACTTTTGAAGTACCGATGCTACGTGTGCACATTTATTTTGAATGTGCCCGATAATTTTGATAACTTTGTATGAAATTTTTTTAAAACCCTCGATACTGTAGAGTAAGTGGGATGGGCTGGGAAAACGGGTAAGAGCGAGAACTACAATCAGGTACAGTATAAACAGTAATTTTGTTGTTATAGATTTTTTCATAAATAATTTATGAAAAAACGACATTTAATGTCGTTGGCGCGTCGCAGGAAATCCATTCCATACTAACTTTAATATTATATTTTATATAATTTCTTATCCATTTTTCAACTTTTTATTAGATATTCCGTTATCCGGAGCGGAGTAGAATCCAATAAATCAAACATCGGAAGAATCTGCTCATCTCGATCTCGAGTTATAAGTGTTCGCACTAACCCGACTTTCATTTATATTATAAGATTTTCAATTGAACAAATTATTTATTTGTGTATTTATTGATCGTTAAAGGAAACTATTGATTTCAGGAAGCTTCAAAATCTATCTCGTGGCTTCGAAGTGTTCCTGTTAACAGTAAAACTGTCAAAGATGAAATCGAGGCTTTGAAGAATGGCATGAGCTCAGAAAATGACATCAAAATGGAATCAGCTTGGCGAATTTTCAGTGAGAACACTTAATTGATAGTATTATCCCTCCTTGTCAAGAACGCCCAGTGACAGTTTGTTTTTGGCTGCGGAAAGATCTTTTTGTCCTCCCATCAAAAACCATAACACGAAAAAGAACCTCTTATATGTTCCGCTTTATCTGAGAGGAGGTCGTTCGCAGTTCTACTTCAGTTATATTTCTGCCCCCTACACCAGCAATCGGGGTTGCAAAGGCAGTATATAATGAAATTGATTCAGAATGGACAGGAAAAGTTTACCGGCAGAACCTGCTAAAATCAAAAAACCTTATATGCGAATATTAATAACTAACATTTTCTTTCTCTCTGTTTTAGGTTCCTCCTGTGCAATGATGAAGGCTTTCACAGTTTTGATGACTCTTATCACAATCGCTTGTTGTATGGGGTCATTTGCCATCGTCTCTTATGCCGTGGACATCTTTAAAGAAGCAGGAACAGAAATTCCTCCTTCAACGTGCAGTATTATCTTGGGAAGTCTTTTGCTGGCTGGATCTGTCATTGCTTCATCGTTGGTGGAAAAACTTGGTCGAAAAGTATTCTATATTTTCTCAACTCTTTGATCAAATTATTTTCTTTGGAAACAAAATAATGAAAATGTTTTTTTTTTAAGGTTCTCCTAATATCTTCCTGTTTTATCGTTGGTCTCTCCATGTTCACTATGGCTGTGTTCTTATATTTACAATCGTCTGACTTTGATTTGAATTCTTGGAAGTTGGTTCCTGTTATAGCTTTATCTTTGGCTCTCTGCACTTCCGCCATGGGAGCTGGACCAATACCATTTATTCTGCCATCAGAGATCTTACCAGTACAGGTAAAAAAATGATCTTTTAAAAGAACTAAAACTATCAACGAGATGACGACGAGGATTAACCTCAGCAAATGAAGTTGTTAGCCCTCGGTACTGCTGATACAGATTGTTTCCCGATACAATCTTGGCCAAAATGTTGGGCTATATCAGTTTTGATTGTGGAAATCATCAGAAATTGATTATTCTATGAATTCATCTCTGATTTCACTTCAATTATAAATTTGGCTCCCATCCAAACGGACGGCATCCATTATGACAGATGTGAAGTTTGGGCAAACACGTGTACCCTGGTGGTAAGATGATGACAAAATGAGTCGGACCACGTTTTTAATTTTTCTTCATATTTTGGTCCGTTTTGTTCTGGTTTATCATTTTGATAATAGAAATTTTAAACAAATAAAGCAAATATTGCATTCCCGTAATCATCGAGGTCTTTCAACCATGATGCACCAACTAAATTTATGATAAATATACTTACGTTTTGAAGAAAATATTCAAATAGTAGGTACTTTTAAAGTAGGTACAAATAATAAAATTAACATAAATTAGTTCATTTTGGCCAAAACATAAAGGTTCAGTGTGATTTTATAAGGACTTAACAATATTTTGATAATATAAAATAAAAAAAATAAGGTCTGGCACCTATTCTGCGCCTACTCGAAATAATTAATTAAATAATAAGAATCATTTAAAAAAAAAAATCAAATCTGACATAGCGCATCTCGGCTGTAAGCACTCCCGTTGCCGGGCTACTATTTTGTTTGTTTACAATAAAGTAAAAACTGATCTGTGAATTATATGTAATCTAACGATTAACGATTTTTTTATAAATCAAACGGTTAGAGTTATCGTGAGGGGTTAATCTAAAGCATTTGAAAATGACATCTATCATTCGATTTTTTAAATAATTGTTTTTATCTCCAAGTCATGGAAGACAACCATTTTGAGTGATCGTAAAGCTAAATATGCGTATGCCAACTAAAATTTTAATAATCTTTCTAAATTTTTTGTTCAATTTTAGGTAAGAAGTACTATGACCAGCGTTATTCTCACATGGTTTTGGTTCTTGTCCTTCCTAGTCGCTGCTTGCTTTGGTCCTGCTGTTTCATTCATCGGAATGAGTGGGGTCTTTGTATTCTTCGGACTGTCCAGTTGGGCTGGAGTAATAGTAACCGTTTTTTGTATACCTGAGACTAAAGGAAAATCGGTTGAAGAATCTATGGCATTCTACGAAGATGATAAAAAATCGAATGAATTTCCAATAATATGATTATTGTTTCAATCGACAAAATATTTTTGACTTCAAAAATCTATAATAACGTAAACAATGATAAATAAATTTATATTTTTTTATACGTTTAACTTTTTTTTAATAATACCATCACTGTGTGTCTTAACTGGAAAGTGTTCGCGCGTCCGCACCCCGAGTTTCATATATTCAAACGCGGACGGATCGTTCAAATTGAGAACATTGAACACTCATCGCATGGTCGCGCGATCACTTTTCAGTTAGGACAGGGCCTTACAATTGGGCGGGAAACTATCAACCTTTTCAGTTAGGACAGGGCCTTACAATTGGGCGGAAAACTATCAACCTTTTCAGTTAGGACAGGGCCTTACAATTGGGCGGAAAACTATCAACCTTTTCAGTTAGGACAGGGCCTTACAATTGGGCGGAAAACTATCAACCTTTTCAGTTAGGACAGGGCCTTACAATTGGGCGGAAAACTATCAACCTTTTCAGTTAGGACAGGGCCTTACAATTGGGCGGAAAACTATCAACAGGAAAATGTATGTTAAAGAAAGGATGGTCACTGTAGCCGCAAAATTGTACAAGGGCAAACCAGAATAGGAAGAGTAAAGGGAAAGTAAAGAGACTACCAGCCAGATAATGGGATGATATGGTAAGAGATACCGGGCGGAGTTGAATGAGGGTGAAATACCGAGGGAGGTGAAGAGGCCCTGGTTCTATATTATAGACTCTTATTACATACCTACCTACCATACTCTTCTAGTTTTTGCCCCTGGAGAATATAAATCCCATATGATGGTGTGGTCCACATTGTGGATCTTCTGGTATGACATTGCTGCTTCTCATATCGACATGCATCATCAACCTCTCCACACCAATCTGACAATGTAAGTTTTCGACATATTATGAAGAGAAACTATATACCTACTCTGTATTGTTCAATAAAAACTGAACTTACACAAAAGCACAAACATGTGGTAGCCTCATGTTTGTGCTTTCTGTGTAAGTTCAGCCTTTTGTCTTATCGGATCTTTCCAAATGGCGATTATTTCTTTAAAATCTTTCTCTGACCTGCACCGTTTTTCATGGAAGTCAATACTTTGGGCACTCCATATTTTTACATAGGCAGATACCTACTCGTATGTCAGTTTTCCGATGAAATCTATGTCACGTGCAGTAACAGATTAAATCCATAAAGTTTTTCTTTCAGTCAGTCAGTATTTTTGTAAAAGAGTTAGAAAGGACTATCTCTACACGGAGTTGGCACCTTTTCTTAAGTAAGTTGGAAGGGAAGGACCGGTTGACAGTACTTTCTCAAAAACTGACACGGTTCTCCTGATTTTTCAAGTCTCAGAAACCAATAATGAATGATAAACCGCCGAGCATCTATACTTACCTAATTGTTCAATGTGATTAGTTCCCAAATCAGGATTACCTACAGTATCTAAATTTTATAATAAACTGCCCAGTTCCAACAGTCGCGCTCAAGTTTTTTATACCTTCAAATCTTTAACTTATGGGATGGATGGATATTTCTTTTCTTCTTATAGATACTGGTTAGAATAGAACTTTTCATGAGTTTTTTTTTTTCGAACAAAAATCTTCTCGATTCATTATGACTTTAGGTAAGAGAAGTAAGTAAGCAAATTTCTTAACAAACATTTTCTTAAGATAAAAATGAAACGAGTCTTATATAGTTCTATCACAAATTTTTAATTAACACATTAACCGGTTTTCGGAGACTACCGTCTCCATTATCAAATGTTTAAGACTAAAGATTCTATATAAAACAAAACATGAGAGCTTAAAATAACACAAAAATATTACATCTTAGTCATTTTGCATAATGAAATACAGAGTGGGAGAAAACAAGGTTATACATTAAAGGGGCAATAGTAGAACTGAGTATACATGAACTAGGCGTTAATATAGACGTGCTGTTTTTACTAAGTGGACTTAATTTAACATAATAAAATATAGAGTGGGAGTAAAAAGTTATACATTATAAAAGGGGCAAAAGTGAATATAAGTAATATGAACTAGGCGTTAATATTGAAGTGTTATTTTTACTAAGTGGACTGACAATAATATTACATAATGAAATACATAGTGGCGGTAAAAAGCTATACAATATAAAAAGGGGCAATTTGAAACTAAGTATACATGAACAAAGGGTTAGTATAGAAGTGGCATTTTTACAAAGTGTAGGTACTGACAATATCAAAAGGATTTCTTGAAATATTATTATTAACTAGTTACTAGATTAGCAAAATATGAGGATCAAAATAAACAACAGATGAATGTTGTTGGCGGCTTGGGAAATTTCCTACAGTCCGCGTGGACTATAGTATGTTTTGGTTAAGTCACAATAATCTGTAAAAATATAAACAATTTTGCGGCGGTAATCGATTCATAGAAAGTTTTTACATAAACAAATAATTAAACAATTGGTTTTAAAGGTGGTGAATTATTTAATTCCATTTGGTCGTTAAGAATATTTACCGAATTGTCTACATTATACCTGTTCAATTCTAGTGCTTCTATCCTATCCATACGTCCACCTTTATCTCATTAATGTATTAATTTAATTCCAGAATCTGGATCAAAATTATGCGAATGTTCGTTTAAATATTCCCTGAATGACGATTTATTATCCCGATTTTTGTAACTCAGAAAATGTTCGTGTACGCGTTTATTGACTGATCGACCGGATTGTCCTACATAGACGCTAGGACAACTACTGTTAAGCATCGTACCTACTCATTTGCGCCGCGGACGCGTGACGTTGCATCAATTTAATCGAAAGGTTAAGTATACAGGGTGTTATGAAGAACGTTAGCCAAACTGGTAGGGTATATAGAGGGGACCATTTCCAACATCGTTTCCATACATCAAAATGTATACAGGGTGTTACTTTTTTTTTTCTAGGATTTTTTTAAAAATTTTCGGAAAAATCACAAAATTTTACTTATTAGTGTCTATAACATTTTTATTTATCAACCAATCAGCATTATTTAAATTTTAGTATTATTTCAAATACATGCTTATTCAGATAAACATGAAATCTGATAAAAAAAATCAACGCTAAAAAAAGATATGATCCGACAAAATCCAAAAAACGGTCTGAGAAAAAAATTAAGTTAATTTTGAAATCAATTTTAAAAATATTTAGAAAAATAGTTGAGTTCTTAATATAACATCAAAATTTCTCTGAAGTTTCTTCTTTTAAATGATATATTGCATGTGTGTACAACGTATCCAAAAACAAAAAATAAAAACCAAAACCTGAACGATAGTCGCTATTTCATATAAGCCATTTTCTACCATATTATAATTTTATACGGCGGTATAATGTTCTTTTTTCACATTCCTTTAAAAAAATAGAGGTACCTGCTTACATACTAAGACTTGTGTTATTTTATGAATAAATATTGTGTTTTTTTTTATTTTTTTAAAATGTTATTTAATTTTTTTTTTACTATTCAGCACATTGGTACCTTGTACCGGAGTGTAGTAAAACTGTGTTAGATTTTTTTTTTTTTTGACCTTCGCCTTATTGGCGTTCTTGGTCAGTCTCAAGTTCATGAGAGTTACACCCGAATTCATAGTCGTTTACTTGAGTAATACTTGGCCGAGGAGTACTCAAGTAAAAGGCAATACTCAAGTAGCGGATGCATTCTATGGACAAACACTACCCCTTTACTTGTGCTACTTGAGAGCTGTTTTCATTTCATAGTCATACAAAACTTACCCAAGTAGTACTCAAGTAGCTGTCAAACTCAAGTCGTCGACGAACACGACTTGAGTGTTACTTGGAAATGTCAAACGCTGCTTTTTGTAATGTATTTTGTCGTTTTCTTGCAGTTTGTGTTTAATAAAGTATAAAAGGGCGAAGGAACTATATATAAATAAATTATTTGCTGAGTAGCCAAGTACATAATGAATATAATATTTATTTATTAATTAAGTATACAAAACATGCCTGTGATATCAGATAACAATGGAAACGTCACATTTTGTCCAGTTATTTGGCATTATTTTTTTTAATAATTTAGGTTTGTGGATAAATATAAATTAAGTCATAATTTATTTCAAACATATATCTTAATTCAAAATATCAATTTATATTTCATAATAAATAATAGGTCCTGGAGAATCGGCTTAGTACTAATTGCTGAGTAGTTTTTTTTTTGATAAAAATATTAATGTACTTATACAAAAGTTTGCAGGTTAGATAATAACTTTAATCAAAACGCAAAAAAAAACAAACAAGAGAACGCGACGCTGAACGTCGAACGGTTTGTCGAAAGATAAAATTAGGTTTTCGCTTATAATTTTTGAGTTTATGTTAAACCGTAGACGTGTGTTAAACTGACAGGCGTAGTGACATTTAACGATCATTTTATGTTGAAAAATATACTGAAATGTTAAAAAAAAACAGTATTAAAAAGTATTAATCGAATTATTACAAAAAATAAATTGAGTAAAACCGTGTTATTATGTTATTCATAATTGTTTACTTGAGTAATACTTGGCCGAGGAGTAGGTACTCAAGTAAAAGGCAATACTCAAGTAGCGGATGCATTCTATAGACAAACACTACACCTTTACTTCGCCAAGTCAACGCTTGAGTAGTGGGGTAAATATTATTATGGCGAAAAGCGTTGCCACAAAACAAAATGTATTTTTAATTATGTTTTAGGACATTTCTTTTTTATTGTTTATTAAACACAAACTGCAAGAAAACGACAAAATACGTTACAAAAAGCAGCGTTTGACATTTCCAAGTAACACTCAAGTCGTGTTCGTCGACGACTTGAGTTTGACAGCTACTTGAGTACTACTTGGGTAAGTTTTGTATGACTATGAAATGAAAACAGCTACTTAACGAGCACTCAAGTATCGGGGAATACTCAAGTAACGACTATGAATTCGGGTGTTAGTGTTAGTGTTAGAGTTACCTTTCTTAACAGACCGGACTTTGCGATCTAGCTACTTGTCGCATACTTGTACCATCTTCTGCGAAAGCTTACTATAATATACCTTCGTCGACACTAGTAGTATATTGTCTAAGACTCACTCGGGGTTCCTGAAACCTCTAACTCCTTGGTCGTCATCTGCGGCCCGCCCGCCCGCTGCGTTGCCGATTTTTGTGCGGCCCGCCACGCGGCGAGCGATTTCAAAAGACAAACCTTGCCAAAATCGACAAAGTTAATATGATAGATAACGGGGATCGGAAACACGGAAATACCTAAAATTCATAATATCAAAAAATAACGTTACATGAATAACGTTTGTATTTCTAATAAAAATCTTTAATATAGCGTAGGTAGGTATCACTATTTTTTCAATTTACATACGAGGAGAGTTCAGAGTATTTTCGGTATATAGTCCTTTTCAACACTAATTATTTCTTTACTTTTCGTACGGCATTTCCGGAAAATCTTCACCCGTAAAGGGCTACGTGCCATCCTCTTCTACAGGCTTGGCTCCAGCGCCATCAGCCAGTCCACCGTTAATTTATGTATCTTTTCAACAGCTTTCAAAAATATTTTTTTTATCTTTCTCTGAAAAATAATTTGTTTTTGGCCACCTTTAACTCTTCATTGTAAGAAAATAGCTTTCAAACTCTTCATTGTCAGAAAATAGCTTTCAAATAATATTATTTTCTCTGTTTTGGGGATGAAAATTGTCGGCAGGTACCAGAGTTAGGCTTTAAGGTAGTTGATTGAAATTTTGAAAACCATAGTATCGATTACCAGCCTTAGCAACGCGCGCCAATCGAATCGGAGCATTGTCGTCGAGAATCAAGGCATTAGCGGTCAATTTTCCTTGATGATTTTCTTCAATTGCTTCCTACAAAACCATGCATCGTGCTTGCAAAAACTACTGCGGTAATACTTTGGCCTATTTTGAAATAGTCAATAAGCACAAACTCTTTCGAGTCCTAGAATGCTGTCGTGAGGAGCTGGTTTCATGACTTTGAACTACTTCGGAGGGATTTCTTTACGCACTGTATTGACTCACGTTTCCCTCAGGAACATAATGACAAAATCAGTTTTCGTTCCCAGTAATAATTCGAACAAAAAAAAAACTTCTAGAATTTTCACCACAGATCTCTAATATCTCCATAGGAAATTCAATTCGCGGTTGTTACTGGGTAGTGTGAGGATTTGTGGTAGGTATCCATCTTTCACCAGACTTTTTCGTGTTCCACAAAGTCATGAACTATTGAGTGTTTTGTGTCCACGGATAGCTTGATGATCTCTGCTTACGATTGATTTTTATTCGAGCACATTCGAGTATAATATTCCCGCTTTTTGTCATATTTTTTGTAAAACAGGACCACCTGATTGAAGGCCACCTTCAATGCATTTTTGAAAGTTTTAATTTCTTCTCTCTCAGGATTGAAATCCCTAATATAAGTTCATTAATGCGTCGACGACGGTATTTACAGACGAGAGCATCGATTTGTCATTCTTTTTCGTTACTTCTTGATGTTGAGAGGTGTGGTGAACGTGATGGGTCTTTAACTGACTTTTCTTCATTTTTCAAAATAGAAATCATTTTTTTTATTTAGGGCAAAGCATCCTCATAAGTATTTTTCAGTTTCCGCAACCAAAGCAAAATTTCACAGCCACTCGTAGCTCTCGATAATCGGGCATCACGTTTTTCACGGAAATGGAAATAGTTGTTTCACTAAAAAAACTTCACGGACAAGCCGATGTACTCAAAGCAACAAAACATTGAGCACAAGCTTACAAGACATGTCTGCAATGGGCACCGGATCAAACAGTAGGTTTCCCCAATTTCCTTCAGACGGCAATTACATTCCCGTTTTTTGTACCCCTTTCGTACCTACGTAATTAATAAGTATGCGGCCCATGTGCGAATTTTTTAAGGGGAGGGGGGCAAATATTTTTTCACTCTTTCTTGATGGTAACCCAAAGTGATTTAAAATTTTACTGTAAAAGTTACATTATTTGTTTATTTTCAATCTATCCAGTGGGTGGGGGGGGGGTGCTGGCGCCCATGATGCGACCCGCGGTAAGAGCTCACATTGTCCAATGTGGCCCTTGAACAGAAAAGTGTGACGACCGCAGCTGCTCTAACTTCTAGTGTCCCGTATACGTCTGAACGTATTTACGTATGTATTGTGATTTGTGATGGGGCAGTCGTCTACCAGGATAATATCCTATCGCGTCTGATAAATTCTTTGAGCTTCAAGTACGTTTCCATCGGCTCTTCATGCCATTAAAATGTCTGCATATTCTTTATTCGAATAAAAAGCCATTATATCAAACTAAAATACATGTAAAATTGAAAATTGAATTGAATGATGTGTTCCGCTCCTTCGAAGCAGAGCTGAGGAATCTGGACATGGTGTGGGAGGAGGTCATAAACATTTCGCAAGATCGAGCGCAATGGAGAGCTCTTGTTGCCCCCTATGCCCCTAAGTGGGGTCTTAAGGGAGTTGGATTGGATTTATTCATAAAATAAAATAAGTATGTAAGTAGGTACCTCTATTTTTTAAAAGGTATATGAAAAAAGAACATTATACCGCCGTATAAAATTGTACTATGGTAGAAAATGGCTTAAATGAAATAGCGACTATCTTTCAGATTTTGGTTTTTAATTTTGTTTTTGGATATGTTGTACACACTTGCAATATATCATTTAAAACTTCAGAGAAATTTTTATGTTATATTAAGAACTCGACCATTTTTCTAAATATTTTTAAAATTGATTTCAAAATTAACTTAATTTTTTTCTCAGACCGTTTTTTAGATTTTGTCGGATCATATCTTTTCTTAGCGTTGACGTTTTAATCAGGTTTCATGTTTATCTGAATAAGCATGTAATTGAGATAATACTAAAATTTAAATAATGCTGATTGGTTGATAAATAAAAAAGTTATAGACACTAATAAGTAAAATTTTGTGATTTTTCCGAAAAAAATTTAAAAAAATCCTAGATAAAAAAAGTAACACCCTATATACATTTTGATGTATGGAAACAATGTTGGAAATGGTCACCTCTATATACTCTACCAGCTTGGCTAACGTTCTTCATAACACCCTGTATACGTGATTCGAAAAAGGGAACGCGAGCGGATAAAATTGATGTAACGATACGCGTTCGCGGCGTAAGCGAGTACCGTGCTTTACAATTTAATAAATAGACCCCGCAGTTACCAATACTTCGCGTTTATCTTTATGATGAACTATTTAATTTGTTATAAAATGCGACATTGAGATTATTTCTTTTGAGAACTTTCGAAACCTCATTAGATACCCCATTAATATACCGAGGATTAATCCACCTTTCATTTTCGCGTTGAGAATAACAATTGAATCCTGGAGCTGGAAGGCTGGAACCGATTTTTTTATTTTTTTTTATTTTTTTTTTTATACTTATTTTATGTTTTATTATTTATCAATGATTTTTTCGCTATAACCGTTGTCAGTAGCTAATAATTTTATGATGTCCAATTCTATATTGAAACATACATAAACATAGATATCCATTTCTAGAATTAACCTTTAAGTACTGACGTGGTTAGGCTAGGTTATTAATGGTGATGTGACGACCCACAGTCGGCCTTTAGTAGTAGGTATTATTTAATATATCTTCATATGGATAATATTCAGTGAATTATTAAATATGTTTTTACAATATTTAGGAACACTATGAAGTGTTTTAATTTTATTTTATTTAAATCAGATAAAAAACACGAGAGTTGTCTTTCTTGCCAGACCACAGACACAAAATATCATCTCATCTCATATCTCATATTAGCCCGCAACTATCCACTGCAGGACATAGGCCTCCTAACGCTCACACCACTCCTCTCTGTCCCTGGTCAACCCCATCCACTCTGTCCCAACGGCACGCACGATAATAATAATATCGTCTACATAACAGTAATAAAAAACTACATTTTTAAAAAGAGGTAATGTTGAGATTTTTTATTCTAAATAGGACATAAAAAATCGGCTAATACTGGGCTTAGTGGGCTTCCCATAGCAAGACCGTCTTTCTGAGAGTATATTTTACTATACGCGTGTAAAGTGTGACGTCATTTGACAGCATTGCGCAGATTGCGCTCCACTCTTCCATACATTTTGTATTGAATCGGTTCCAGAAAAAAATAATGTTTCTTAGAGACACAAAAAAATTGGATTATTGCTAGTCATTGTACTGAAAACAAACAGGGGCAAAAAACGTCATAGGTAAAAACGTCGTTTATGGTTAAAAAAAATTAAACAAAAAACCCAATTTCAATAGTATGGGATTCGAAATGTCAGATAGCTTCGTGGAGCGCGGCTGTAGATATCTCTGCTGTCTGACTTTACACCCGTTTTGAAACTAAAATAATTTTGATCAATACACACGTCTAATAAGTCAACTAAGTCTGATTTTATTACAGGGTTTATATTTAAGGTACCTATCAATATAGGAATTTAGCGCGATTTTAAGTTCTTTAATCGGTACACTAGTGAAAAGACTGACGACATCAGATGATTGTGCATTGTTCACCGCAAAGGATTACTCTGTAATGGTGAGCAATGCTTCATTTTGACACAAAATAAATAAAAATGAAACTCAAATATTATTATTATTGACATTCGTGTGTTGAATCTTATCTATCAACTCTAATCAATATTTCACAGTATAGGGGGGATTGAATTTAAGCATCGAATAGGAAGTCCATAAAGTCGCGGGCACTGCGGGTTCATCTGTTTTGAGCGAAGCAAATTTTTTTACCCATCACGCCGTTTCCCGGAGGGGGTAGGCAGAGAGTACGGACTTCCATTCCTTCCTATCCATACAAACCTCTTTCGCTTCTTCCAAACGCATAACATTCCGCATACATGCTCTTCTATTCCTTTTGCTCCTGACTTGGCCCTCCTCTAAGACGGCACTGATAAGATCGGACCATGTCATTCGAGGTCGGCCTCGTCTGCGTGCACCCATTCTTTCGGATTTATATATCCTTTTAGTCGTTTTATCTTCGTTCATTCTCTCTACATGCCCAAACCACCTTAATTTATTCACTTTCATTCTAGTCACAATGCTAACATCCACTCCACATCATATTTTGTATCAAGCAAATCATATTATACAAGCAAATCACATTATAGGTACAAGCAAATCATATTTTGTAAAAATGGAAAGACTATATTTAATTAATTTAACTACTTCGTCGTTGTATTTACTAGTCGAAACTCTATTACCTAATCTCTACAAATTTATCATCGGCCAGCATATTATCTACTTTTTCTATGTAAACTAGTTTATTCAAAATTACGACACAATTCCCTTTATCTGCTTTTGAAACTAATAAATCATTATCTTTAATTTTATTTTTCATACTTAATAAGGTAGGTACTTGCTGTTATCCGCTGAAACGTTGCGTCGAGGGGCGTCCATTAATCACGTGAGCTCAAAAGGGGGGAGGGGGGGTCTGTAAAAGATCACGTAGGGGGAGGGGGGGGGGAGGCTAATAAGAAAATCACGTGTATTTATTTTTTTATGATGAATTTAAAGTAACACGGTTTCACTTTCAGAATTTAATAAAATTGACGAAAAAAAAACAATTTAAAAAAGTAGACGTGATTTTAGGGGGAGGGGGTAAATGGAAACATCGCCAAATATCACCAGGGGAGAGGGAGGGGTTTAAAAGTTAAAAAAAAAACATCACGTGATTATTGGACGGGCCCCATCTAACACTATATCTACGTCAATTGCAAAATTTTCTAAATATATATTTTTAGTTTTCAAAGTGGGTGTAATGTTTAAGTCCTTTTTTCTCGAAAAGCTCTAATTCTTTATTACTAAAATTAATGTCCGTCTTATTGACTACCCTATAAAAAAAATGAAGTTAATGCCGGCGGTTGAGAAACTTTATGGGCAATTATGTTTTTTTTTTTTTTTTTAAAGTAAGCTGTTTGATTTTATTTTTATGTTGCATGTATTTCTCCTCTAATTTAAATCTAATGCACTCGCGAACAAAAGAATAAAAAATATATATTATTTTGGTTTGACAATAGTTTATATTTCTGCCTCCCCGTATACTGCAAATTATGAGAAAATGAATCAGCAACAAACTTGAATTGTATGGGAAAGTGCACACTGAAGCGATCAAACTTAGAATTTTGCTGATCATACAAATCAAGTTTGCTGCGGATTAATCTCCTCCAATACTATTTTTTTTGTAGTATGCGGGAGCCTCAAATAAATAAATACCAAAATGTCAACATTTCTCTGTTAGATCTATTTGCAGAAGTATTTATAGAATTTTCTATGTTAGAAAATAATGGAAAGGTTGCCGGGTTATCGGTGTTTTGTTTTAACGTACGAATAGTCTGGCAGCTGGGAGAGATTAAGAAATGTGATCATGATGTAGAATAACGGCTTTATACTTTTCACGAAACTTGGTCAAATGAAAGGCTCTAATTGTTGCCTCCCTATGCTTCAGAGTGGAACTTCAAAGGGAGTAAAGTTCTTATCGCTTTCGCGAACCACTATGTACCAGATTTTAAATCCACCAAAACTAAAATTAAAAAACCCATTTAAATATTTGTTCAAATTGTTTGATAATTTACAATCCTACGCTCGATAAACAAGAGAATGGTTTTTTTATAATGTCAGTTGTTCGTTCCAGTAGCGGAGGAAAGTTGTTCCTAGTTTGTAAGTAGTTTATTTGTTAAATAATGTTCCATTAATTGTTGTAAAATGAATATAAGAAGTGAATTTGAAACCAGTCCTAGAAACCAATACTATGCCGCTTTTGTAGGTGAGTTTACCATAATATAATATATTATTGTCCACGTTATAATGATTTTGGATTAAGGGTTTGGTTGCTGCCAAAAATATACCTGCACATCGCTATTCCAGGAGCTGAATAAAACCACAAATAAATTGTAAATTGGCAATTCAAATTTGATATAGAACATTGAACCAATTAAAATTTTGTATAGAACATTGAAGCTATTCAAATTATGTATTTTTTTTACCCATCACGCCGTCTCCCGAAGGGGGTAGGCAGAGAGTACGGACTTCCATTCTTTCCTATCCAAGCAAACCTCTTTCGCTTCCTCCAAACGCATAACATTCCGCATACATGCTCTTCTATTCCTTTTGCTCCTGACTTGGCCCTCCTCTAAGACGGCACCGATATGATCGGACCATGTCATTCGAGGTCGGCCTCGTCTGCGTGCACCCATTCTTTCAGATTTGTACATTCTTTTAGTCATTCTCTCCTCGTTCATTCTCTCTACATGCCCAAACCACCTTAATTTATTCACTTTCATTCTAGTCACTACGCTCACATCCACTCCACATTCCTTTCTAATATTGTCATTCCTCACCTTATCAATCAGTCGCTTTCCGCATATCCTACACAGTGATCTCATTTCCACAGCATTTATTCCAACTTCCAGATTTTTCGTCCATGTCCAAGTTTCAGTACCATACATCATGGATGGAATCAGGATTGCTTGAATTTATTTATTTTTATTTATTTATTCAGTCTCGTCCTCTTGTCGTAGACCTCTTCAGGCACTTGGAGTCGTCAAAGTTTACACAAAGCACAAATTATTCAAAGCAAATAAAAAAAAATCAAAACATCATAAATACAATTAATGTGTTCCATCATAATGGACAATGAATAAATAAAAATAAAAAGGTGAGGCTAGAAGGGTTTAAAGGGCCCTTTCAGCCCCCTGTCAATAGGGCTGTACACATTGTACACAGGGTTACAGAAAAACTCGTACTGAATAAATATTAAAGGACGTTATTATTTACGTTATTTCTGATGGATTTGATTCCAAAATATGGTGTCCGAAACTTAACCGTTATGGAGATATTTGCTTTGTTTTATATAACTGTTGAGGATGATTATTGAATTAATTATTGTTTTATAAAGGCATTAGCCGTACATTTTCAAAAAATAAAAAATAAATATTGAACTTTAAAGATTTTGAAAAAAAAATCCGTTATTTTTTTCCTTTTAATCGATTTTTTCGGATTAGAGGTCCTAGGGTCCAGTTTTTTTATGTATCTAGTGAGAGGACAATGACATGTCAATTAATAAAAAAGATTAACAAAAACTGAACCTACTACTAACAGCTTAAAAAGACAGCTCGACAACGGTTAGAATTAAAGAATTTTCACTAAGTGTTTTTAACTTTGAAGCGCTTTTTTTTTTTAATTAATGGAAATTGTTCTGCAAATAATTTTAAAAACTTCTACGTATCTTAAGCTATTCGAAAAGGTATCAAACTAAAAATGAACCCTCTACTACCTTAACTGTTATTTGGTCAATGTTTTGCCTATTTAATATCAAGTGTTATACCTTTTTGAATAGCTAAAGAGACGTAGAAGTTTTTAAAATTTTTTGCAGATCAAGTACCAAAAAAAAAGCGCTTCAAGGTTAAAAACACTTAGTGAAAATTATTTAATCCTAACCGTTGTCGAGCTGTCTTTTTAAGCTGTTAGTAGTAGGTTCAGTTTTTGTTAATCATTTTTATTAATTGACATGTCCTCTCACTATAGATACCTACATAAAAAACGGACCCTAGGACCTCTAATCCGAAAAAATCGATAAAAAGGCAAAAAAATAAAGGATTATTTTTTCAAAATCTTTAAAGTTCAATATCTCCATAACGGTTAAATTTAGGACACCATATCATTATAATGAATCAAATCCATCAAAAATTACCTAAATAATACCGTCCTTTAATATTCAGTACGACTCTTCCTGTAACCTTGTAGAACTGTAAGGCAATTCAAATTGGATTCAACTGTCTGCTGCAAACATTTGCTGGTGCAGAATTTATAGCTTCCTGTTTTGTGGATTCCGTGTAGTTTACTCGTAACTTGGTGAGTCTTTAAAGCAGGGTTACCAGATCGAAAAATCAAAATTCAGAACTTATTGCAATCTTTATTCCGAAACGGCATTCAGACCCACCAAAAGACTTTAATATCATTACTTTTATATTGACCACAAAAATGACTTTCTGTTGCAGTGAATTTAGTATGTTTCTGTCACGGATGTACAACCGGCTGGGTTTCCCCATCCTTACCTCTGCTACTGAGTTCAGAAAGTCCTTTGGGGAAACCATTGTCGGCGGCGGAGTCATACCTGTTGGCTTCCGCCGTCTGTATCACCGCCACAATCTGTACACCGCTTTTTGGATGGATAGCTGATAGGTTTGGAAGAAAAGCTGGACTGGTTTTCTCTGGAATTTTTTATATTGTAAGTATATTACTGATTATTTTCCTTATCAATTAGTAGATTAATAGTCATTATCAGTATTTCAATAAAACTCTTAAAACAGCAATACGCTGGATATCAGCTAGTAACATTGTTACCTAATTTTTATTTGTTCTTTACTTTACTCTTATCTAGTTAGAAAGGTGTCTTTTGACTGTAGCTGAATATAAGTTTAGATGCTTTATTAAACACCAACCTATAGTAACTTGTGGTATCGGCGCAAACCCTTTCAGCTCACCGTTTAATTATTTTTCACTTTAAACATCTACCCGGAGTTGGCATGTTTCAGATAGGATAGGATCGGATGACCCTAAAAAAGTTCCGCCGGCTATATTGACACATCTAAATAATGAAAACGTATTTATTTATATTTTGCCAAGAATTCAGAATAACACGCAATTCAATGATGAATGAATAGATATTTAGACCTCTAGTATAAGTTTTCGATCATCGAATATCGAAACGATCATCGAAAGAGTTTCGAAAAATTTTCCATACAAAATGATCGAACGATTCGCTCGTTTTATATTAGAACACTGTTTGCACTCTAATAAGCGCTTGTTGGCGAGCAATGAGGTCTTATTAAACTCGTACTAGCCCCACTCTGAATCTTCGGATTGCTCATCTTTATTGATATGCTTTGTTAAGTAAAATAATTAATTTGGCAAAAGCACCGCAGAAGCAAAAGCAGAAATGTCCCGTGCCATTATTGCCAATGCTCTACGTTTCGTAGTCATAATGTATTCCAGACAAGAGTTTTGAAAACCATTTCCTAATCTATGTATATTGGAGCAATTTGGCTAGCTTATGATAATCTACTTTTCTAGCAAAATTTTATGTTCCTAAATATTTTCAGATATCCTGGGTAATGAAATTAACATGGTTCACCCCGATGAGTTTAATCCTAGCGAGATTGCTCGTTGGGGTTGGAGGTGCTGGTATTTTCATGCTAGCTCCAATTTACTGTGTTGAGATTGCAAGCCTCGATGTCAAAGGCACCTTAGGATCTCTCATGACTTTCAGTATAAACGGAGGAATCGTATTTATGTATATTCTTGGAGAACTCTTCGAATATACAACCATAATCTCTATGATGGTTCCAATGCCTGTGATATTTGTAGCATTGATGTATAGACTGCCAGAAACACCGGCATGTCTCATCAAAAAGGACAGAATGACGGTATGACATTACTTGTATTGGTTGTCCATAAAATTTCAGGCATCTTAAAAAATCTGCATGGAATGTTTCATGGTTTTAGGATGCAGCAAAATCAATAGCCTGGCTGAGGAGTGTTCCAGTTGACAACGTCGTTGTTAGAAAAGAAATAGAAGCTTTGAAAAACGACATGAACTTTGAAAATGAAATAGAAAAAGAAACAGCCTGGAAAATTTTCAGTGATATGATTTTTAATTTTTATGTTTTTTTCCTTACCTTTGTCAATATACCCTTTTGTAGATTTTTTACCCCTTTGAGATTTTTTTCTCTATTGCATAAATGCCTTTGATTACGGTCTGTAATTTGGTTGATGCTTAAAATGTTTTCACTTAAGTAACGATTAGATTCTTTGAACATTTAAAATAACTATTTGATCAGGCCCTTTCAGATTAACTGCCTTACGATTTGATGACGAGTTCTATGAACAAAGCTTGAGCTATACTTGTATGATTCTACCGCATATCTATGTTAAGAGTTTTTTGTAGCGGCTATCTTCTTTTACAGACCACTACCGAGCACCTTTTGCCTAAAATATTTTTGAAAAATCATTAAATAGAATGTTTATCTATGGATTTTCAATGGTTTAGACATTTTTTTTCACGTTTCAAGAGCTTCATACATTATTCGCTTTCATTCTGTGTATCTCTTTGTAATGCCGAAAAAAATCTGACCAAACATCCAAAATTCTAACTGTTTTTTGCTATACAATGATAAAGTTTATATGAAACCGATAAATTTTTGTTGCATAGGTACTGTAACCTTTTTATCTCAAATCCAGAAAATTGCTATAGGTATTTCATTCATTTTTTGTATCTGTAGTTGCTGATTATTCGACATTTTTCAGAATCCTCCCGTTCCTTTATGAAGGCTTTCGCAGTTTTGCTAACACTTGTAACACTCAACTGCTGTATGGGCTCATACGCAATAGTTTCTTTTGCGGAAGACATCTTCAATCAAGCAGGCACAGACATTTCTCCGTCCATGTGCAGTATCATATTGGGAAGTTTACTCCTAAGCGGATCTATCATTGCATCATCACTGATAGAAAGACTTGGTAGAAAGGTAACATATCTATTGAAAATTTCTGATTTTTTTTATTACTATCCAAGCTATGTTTTGATTATTAACATCAAATATATTTCAGATTCTTTTGATAACTTCCTGCTTCATTGTTGGTCTTTCCATGTTTACAATGGCTGTGTTCTTCTACTTCCAAAATTCAGACTACGATATAGAAGACTGGAGTATAGTTCCAGTGATAGCCTTATCCTTGGCCCTCTGCACTTTCGCCATGGGAGCTGGACCAATACCTTACATATTGCCTTGTGAAATTCTACCAGTTCAGGTAAAATGAAAATTCAAACATGTTAAATGAGATATATGATATTGAATCCAGCCGAAAATATCAATGTTTTAGAGAAGAATGTTAAAAAAATGTGATGGTTTGTTGTACGATAGTTTAAAAGTAAAAAAATTGAGAGCAGTAGAGTATAAGAACAAATTTATATTGAAAAAATGCGCGCTAATAAAGCAAGAAAAAGGGTTGAAAGCTGAAATTAGTAAGAAGACATAGTGGACTAAGAGTGATAATATGGATTAATCAGACAGATCCTCAAGGAAGACCAGGAAGGTTACTCTGCAATTACATCGCCATTTCGGTCCAATTCCAATCTTAATAACTGTGTCATAAGTCATTTAAATTTTGGTTGCCAACCGTGAAAAGGTTTCTACTTAGAATCCGGTATCGCTTGAAGAAAAAATTGGTATAAATAAGAATTTATACAAAGTTTAGACGGTCGATATTGAAATCGGTTTGGAATTTCAAGAGTAGAACAGTGAAGTATTAAAAAGTCAGCACCTATGGCATGAGAAATGGTCTACATTCTTTCAGCTCAACTGTTCAAAGACAAGTAGGAACTTTATATTATAGTATTCTAAAAAATGATTTTTTCTTAACAATTTTAGATAAGGAGTACCATGACCAGCATAATTCTTACATGGGTGTGGTTCTTGTCCTTCTTTGTCGCTGTTTGCTTCGGTCCGGCAGTTTCATTGATCGGCATGAGTGGAGTCTTTGTATTTTTCGGACTGTCCGGTTTTGCCGGAGTACTGCTCACTGTCTTCTGTATTCCCGAAACCAGAGGGAAATCCGTCGAAGAATCCATGGGGTACTATGGCGAAAGGAACAAATTGAACGGTTCATATTCGTGAAAGGTTTTACAGCATCTAAAATTGGAATGTTTACAAATAAAAAAAAAATTACTGAAAAATAGGTATAACAAAATATAGAGAGTTTTATTAAACCTTTTATATTACAACTAGCAGCAAAACACCCTTAAACGCCCCACTCAGGGGCATAGGGAGGCAACAAGAGCTCTCCATTGCGCTCGATCTTGCGCAATGTTTATGACCTCCTCCCACGCCATGTCCAGATTCCTCAGAGAGTATACTTAAAATTATTTGTGGGTAAGTCGATAGTTGCTATGACTACTTAATAATAATGGGACTTCCATTAATCACGTAATGTTTTTTGCAACTTTTTAGACCCCCCCCCCCTCCCCCCTGGTGATATTTGGTGATGTTTCAGATATCCCCCGAATAATAGTTTCAGAATAGATGTAAAAATAATACTTAACCCGTGTAGTTGAATATTATATTACATTTGTATGAAAAAAAATGTATTGAATATTTCGCCTGGGGTTAGTGTTTCAACGAAATACCTAATTAACTATACGAACTACATAAACCAAAATTATTAAAATTTGATTTCTAATAATCGTTCATAAAAGCTAAGGGGCTATAGCATGCTTAAATAAAAAATAAAAATATTTAAAACTGGTGAGGTAATTCATGAAAAACAATTATTATTCTAATTTAATCACGGTTAAAGCGATATTAACCGCATTTTGGGGTGTGTTGCTGTTCTGCGGTTGAGAAATGTAGCCGCCCGCGGAAAAAATCGTATGCATTTTTTAGATGATTTAAGCCTGATTTGGACATGTTAAGTGACGATAGCACTTACTAAGTGACGATGGCGAACGTTGTTAACGTAAAGTGATTACACTAAGCCAGCCTTCGAAATAAGAGTAGAAGACGGTCGTAAGCCCGTGGTGGTTTGTTCCATTTGAAAATTGAACATCAGTAATGAATTATTACAGTCATTAGTTGTTACATAGGTAATTATCAGTTGATTGTGCCTGGTTTATTCAGTTTGCATATTATTCCTCTTTTTATTCTCAAAGTAATTTTCCAAATCTATGTATGAATATCCTAAATGGTTAAAATGAAAATCTAACGAAACTGTCATAAGAAATTGATAGACAACTGTTCAATCGTCTTCGATTGTTTAACTAAGTGATAACATTACGTACCACACAAAACCGATAAAACAAAGTAGGTATGTAAGTATGTGTATTATTCAAGGCACACCGTGTTATGTTATCTAAATCGATAAAATAACACGTGTTATAAAGTATAAATATTACAGTATGTAAATTGTTACAATCTTACAAAACCAATACAGGAAAAATGCAGAGATAAAAATCGATAAAAATTTGGTCATTAGATGTAACTGCATTAAAGAGTCAGTTTTATCAGTAGAAATTCTATATTAATTTTTAAATATTTATTGAAAAATGATATTTTAAGGTGTTTGTTTTAATGTTGTTATGAAGTTCAAGAAAAAAATAGAAATAGTCTAGGTAGGTACCTTTTTCAAATCCATCTAATCTCTTGTGTATTTTTTGATACCCGGGGCCAATAAAATAGAAACCAGTGTTTAGAACTAAAGGATGAATTATACCTATATTATTTATTGTTCGTTAAATTTGCCTATTTACGGAACATTCAATTGAATTTTTTTACGTCACTTCTAACATTTTGGAGAGGAGATGGGCTTGGCTGGGATATGTGTTAAGGATGCCAGTTGACCAAGGATAGCGCCTTTCTTCCTCCCATCAGCAGCCCGATTCACGGAAAAGTTTAAGTCTAAGTTTAGTTCGAAGTTCGAACGAAGTTCGATTCAAACTTTTCCGTGAATAGGGCTGCTGGTAATAATAATTGTAGGCGGCGACTATCTACAGTCTATGTACCTATTCACGGAAAAGTTTGAATCGAACTTCGAACTAAACTTAGACTTAAACTTTTCCGTGAATCGGGCTGCAGGTTCTTGAAGACGATCATGACCCTCTCATACCGTGTTCCACTCGCTGTGTCGCCCAGCTGAAGGATGGTGTGGTAGGAGCCGTAGGAGGTCATTGAAACTGTGAGTTCGAGCGCAATGGAGAGTTCTTGTAATGTACCTATTTATGGGAGTTAACTGTTAAACTGTTTTCGAGAAGATACATTATATTCGGGTAGGTACTTATCTGAAACGCGTTACAGGTAAAGAAGTGTAACGAAGGTGAAATGAATTCATATTTCACCTATCAGAATACTGAAGTTTAAAGACCACACCAAGTTAGCTTTAAACGTAAACGTAGAATATGTCTTAATTTTTCAAATTCTTAAAAATTACACAATCTCTTAACACTAGCCTAACAATAAAAAACATACTGTTAGTAGTTAACCGATTGGTATTTTTCCACTGGTAACATTAAAATAACTGTCAGTTTGCGCAAACGCCGTACTGCCCATAGAAGAAGTGTACTGCCCGTACTCAAACAGTAGTTGCCGAACCTAACCTCAACGTATCAAAACAAAACAAAATTTTAATTGGAGATATAAATTGAAGTATTCATCAGTAAAAAGTATGTTAAATTTACAAAAAATATCACATTTTTATTATTATAATGTCAAACAGTGATTTTATTAGTTCATTCGATGTTAAAATTCGAATAAAAACTCTTTCTACAAAAATGTTCATATGCGGGTTATTTTATTTTTAAATACATATCTAGATATCGCTTTATTGAATTAAACTAACCATCAAGTTTTTAATACGCCATATTATCTTTCTAATAACTATTCTTCACTAAAGAAATATTTGTTTGTTTTTCTAGCTCACTATGAAAACAGTTGTCAAATTTTTCCTTTTTGAGGTTAGTTGTCAAAGTCAAACTGTATATTGAGATTTAAGATATTTAACAACCGCTAAAGATTTATTCTATGGTTATCCACTCGCTATCGATCTGGTACCTATGTGTGTAATTAAGAAATTAAAAAGATGCTTCGTCTTGAAGTCTCTTTAGCAAACAACGTCAGCTTCAATTTTAGCCCATCATCTATCTCTAGATCTCTTTTATAATGAGAGTTGGTGTTTTTTTTCTTTATTTTTTGCCTCAGTTTTTGTTTTTATTGCTCCATCCAATCCAAAATCCCTTAATACCCCACTTAGGGGCATAGGGAGGCAACAAGAGCTCTCCATTGCGCTCGATCTTGCGCAACGTTTATGACCTCCTCCCACACCATGTCCAAATTCCTCAGCTCTGCTTCGAAGGAGCGGAATACAGTATGAGGGTCTTCCTCGTCCTCGGGACCCTGATGGGAGGAAGAGCAGCGCTCTCCTCGGCCAACTGTCATTCGGCATCCTTAACACATGTCCCAGCCAAGTCCATCTCCTCTCCACAATGGTAGAAGTGATGGGCTCACGCTGGGTGCGCCGGCGTATAGCGTCGTTCGTGATGCGGTGGTACGCCCAGAATTCTCCTTAGGTACTTCATTTCATCTATGACAAAATGTGATATTGGACCCTTTACATCTGGTATCACATGGCTATTATTGATGTTATTATGTATCTACCTATTGTATTAAAAATGCTTTTTATATTTATATTTTTTGCATAACAATTTGATGCTTTATGTATTGTTTTGACAAGTTTAAGTGCCCAAATTTGGGCCTAAAAATGGGAAAAAAGAATAAAGAATTTCAAAGGCTGAGACTTTGTGCCTGGGCCTTGGTCAGGTGCCAGGACTCACACCCATACAGGAGAATGGACAACACACACGCATCAGGATCCCTATTCTGTAACAAGTGTAGGGTAGTTACTTGATAAAAAGTGACTATTAGGCGATACATTTTGTATGAAAAACGTCGAAATGCGAGAATCGCATTCGATACATATAGACGTTTTTCATACCAAATGTATCGCCTAATAGTCACTTTTTTTCAAGTGACTACCCTACACTTGCTACAGAATAGGGGTTCAGTTTACATTTCATCTCGACACTAAACGCCGACGCCTTCCATATTTTGCTCATGTTGTTAAAGGCGCCACTTGCCATACCGATACGTATCGGGAGCTCAGCCCCGAGGTCACCAGAGGTGGTAATGGTTGCTCCCAGGTACTTAAATTTATCCACCCGTGAGACATGGTGACCATCGATGGTTATCGGTAGCTGTTTATCGGGGAAGCCAGTTATTTAGATACCAGTAGCCCTAGTATAAGTTTTCGATCATCGAATATCGAAACGATCATCGAAAGAGTTTCGAAAAATTTTAATACTAAAATGATCGTTTGATTATAGAACACAAATTGCACGCTAATAAGCGCTTATTTGCGTGCAATTAGCTTTCGATAAAACTCGTACTAGCCCCACAGGTAGGTATGTATTTACAGACAAAGCTCCTAGTAAAATGTTTGCAACTAACGACATCAGTTGGGAGATCTGCGATTCGTAGTCTAATCGTTCACGAACTCTACATAATATCAATAACTTAATATCTAACTAGCTGACCCGTCGAAGATCATCCCGCTTTAGAATAAATACAATATTGCATTTCGATTTTTGTCTAATTAGCATTAATAGCTATGTATCTAGTGGCATTAACAGAACCTATATGCAATGCAGTATTAGGTTAAAAACACAAAGAATGCCGATTCCGACCGGCGCCAATCGCCGCAAAGAATCTTGTCTATGGTTTTAATGCATTAAAATGGGCAATGGGCATGCCGGAAAGCGGGTTCCTGCTTTTGATGTGCGTGTATGCCCATTCAAATGCATAGAAACATTCTTTTCGCCGATGGTAATCGGCGTTCTTTGTGTTTTCACCCGTATGTCTATGAGTTTATCTATTCAAATAAATTGTTTGGGAAAACTTGAAGGAAAATCATCATAACTATATTTTGTAACCCAAATAAGCTGTTGTAAGGAATTTTTAACAGGTGGATATTCCGTTCCATACTAACATTGATATTATATTTTACTTTATTGAGTCATCATTTTTTTTTCTTATTCTACTATCCGAGGCTGGGACGAATCCAACAAACTTTTTCTTTCGGGTTTCAATCCGAAGATTGGTCTGTCCGAAGCATTTTGATTCCTTCTCTCCAGTCATCTCTGTGACACGCCATCCTCTTCATATCCTGATAGCCGCTACATCGCATGTCGCCGATCACCTGTTCTATGTAGCTCTTCCTAGGGCGACCTCTGTGGTTGGCGCCTTCCATCATGCCCTCGACGATGGTAATGAGCAGGCCCGGGTGCCTGATGTTGTGGCCCATCCAATTGGCTCTTTGTTGGGCAATCCTAGTTAGGAAATGTCTTGTTTCTCCGACCCTGTCCAATACCTCGTCATTGTCCAGTGGATCCGCGCCATGCGTCTGTAGCACCACATCTCAAACGCCATTAGATGTCCCAAATCTCTCTCGAAGTCCAAGTCCAGTCGTCCAAGTCTCGAAGCCATACAGCAGCACACTCCAGACAAGTAGTGTCTTCACCAAACTTTTCCTTACTTGGATGTTGATGTTAGGCGATTCAAATATTTTTGATTTTATGTTAAAAGCAACTCTAGCCTGGTGGATTCTGCTTCTAATATCCGCTGTTGAGCGTCCATCCTGGGTTATTCTACTGCCCAAATAGGCGAATTCCTTTACCTGTTTTACCGTGACAAACAAACTAAACATTAAAAAAATCGGTTCAGCCGTTCTGGAGTTATAAATAGGATAACTTACCCAACTTTATATGTGAATACATATATTTAGATGAATACGCGCCAATCATGACAACATCGTCATTAATGGTCAAAGATAATAATTACTACTGTAAATACAGTCCACAACAACACGGTTTATAAACAAACTTGACCGAACATGACATGGTGGTAGTGACTATTGGTTGGGTTGGCCATTAGTGTGTATGCGTGCGGGACACAAGGAGGGACGCATCTCTACGCTGGCGTTGGTTGTGTGAACATGGATAAAAGTTTTACGGTTTTTGTGACATGTAATGAAATTACATAGGAACCTTTCTGCAATTGTTAATAATTGTGTATGTTAGGTGTTTTTATTTATTAAGGTGTGAGTACATACTTCATTGCTTTTACAAAATTTGTTGAATGATTTTATTTTTGCTAAGAAGTAGGTACGTGTTATCTTTCAAGAATTGTTTTGAATTCTCTTTTATTTTATCATATTATTTTGACTTTTATTATCATGTTGTAGGTTTTACTCTTTAATGATTATGCAAGTAGGGTTACCATATCTCAGGATTTGTCCTGAGATTTCAGGATTTTTTGACTTTTCTCAGGATTGCGGCCGGATTTTGCAAATCTCATGTTATCTCAGGATTTTCAATAAAACACAGCTTACATTTTAAGGATCTCTTTAATTAAAAGTTAATTATCGTACTTAATATGTGAAGATACCTTTTAAAGTAAGGATTTTTCTTTAATTATTGATTTTTAAAATGTTTCATATATATAAAATGTCTCACATGTAATCAGTGGCGTTCCGTGGGTTATTGGCGCCCGGGGCGGGAACCACACCCTTTGGCGCCCCCACATAACTTTTCCTAAAAAAAAAAAAAAAAGGTCATTTCTAAAATTTGGTACATGCCTATTTCGAAAACCGGACGTATAGTATAGCGCGAGCATATTTTGCCGCCCTGCTAATAGAGGCGCCCGGGGCGATCCGCCCCCCCCCCCTCGGTACGCCACTGCATGTAATTATTGATTTATAAACTCTTCACATTTCTTTCGACCATTGAGCCCCCATGATTCGTTTGTTTGTGAGTGGCGGTGCCGCTGCCACCCCCCCCCCCTCCCTAACTCTAGATCCGCAGTGTATAAAAACGATAATAATACGTTTGAGATAGTCTCAGGACTTTTCCGTGTAAATCACGCCTTTTCTCCGGACTTTTGATTTTTTCATCTGGTAACCCTATATGCAAGTGTTCTTAATAAGCAATCGCTGTTTATAAAAATATTAGCTGACCCATCGAACTTCGTCCCGCCCTAAAGTCAATCAAATATTGCTGGGTAACATAACATACATGACTACTCATTGTGAAAAAATCAAAAGTTATGTGGTTACAATATTATGAATCAGTTATTTCAAAAGCACCAAAACTCACCCATTTCTATATTAGATATCTATATTGAATTTTCATCATCTGACTCATAAAAAAGATGGCGTTGTTGTTGTTAGGAAGCTCGTTCCATACTAAATTTAATATTATATTATTTCATACTATTTTTCATGTTATTCTGTTATCCGGAGCGGAGAAGAATTCAATAAACCAAGCATCATAAAAATCTGTTCAGCTGATCTCGAGTTTTAAGTGTTCGCACTGACCCTTTAATTTATATTAGAGATTAATAATATAAATAGTTATAAAATTACTTAATTAAAACAAAATAAAATCATTTAGTTTTAGTAAAATTTTAAACTTAAACGCGATTTTTTAACGTTACAATAAAATAATTAAGAAAAGTTCGAACTAGACTTTTTCGTAAATAATCCCGTAGATTTCCTTCAAATTCGATTTCCGATGATCTTGAATCATAACAGTAAGACGGTGCCTAATTTAGACTATGATTCACATAAAAAATTAAGAAAATCTCGAAATAGACTTTCTCGTGCATGAACCTGCTGGTCTGGGAAATATTAATTTGACTAGCTGACCCGCCGTTGAAGTTCGACCTAAGCCATTAAATACAGTTTACGACATAAAAACTGAATTTAATTTAGCTAATAATTATTGTTGATTCGGATTCGAGATGAAGTTCGACGGGTCATAAAAACACATAAAAACAATTTCTCTATAGTTGCGTAACTTGCGTAACACGTTACGTTATTGTTCCATACAAAATGTATCGTGTAATACTCACTTTACTTCCGTGACTACCTTCCGATAAAACTAAGAATAGGGATACAGTTCATTTAAAACAAAACCAGTAGCGGCTCGTATTGACAAGTTGTCACCAGTAATTAATCACGCACGATTATTACTACTGAGTGGCGATAATTTTCCACAATTCCGAGTAAACATGTTGAGTGTAATTGACCACTATTGAGTGTAGTTCTTTGATTGACTCAATTAACACCTAAAAGACGTCGATCGGAGCAAACACATATTTGAACAACAATATGTAAAAAAACAACAAGTCTTTGTTACAATGTTTTTTGTTGATATAGAATAATTTGTGAACAAATTTAATGTTTTTCGCGATTGATTGATATTTTTAATCATCATCTACAACTAATAAAATTGCCAATGTATCTCATATCAAATAGCTTAGAATTGCAGGAGAATCGATATCAAAGATGTTGGTAACTTGATTATATTTTCCCAGTCAACGACTTCTGCGTTGGCATCTTCAAACTGGATGAGACAGGATGACTGTTAGAAAATGCCTTTTGCGTTTAGTTCTAGCGGTGTCAGTGTCATTTTTCTTAAACAAATTTTTGTGATTTCTGATAAGTTTATGTTGCTGACTCTCAAAATGAATAATTATAATCAGAAGATGGTTGGTTTTTAACCTTGCTTCAAATTGGTTAAATGTTTAGCAATGGTTTATCTTATGATATTGCTTTTTCCTGTTTCAGATTCCATTTGGCCTAATGGAAAATGAACCACCGACTGGAGTACCACGAGGAGGATAAATCGAGTAGCGTCAGGAATCAGTATATAGCTGCAATCGTGGGTAATTATCTACATTACATATTTTAATGATTTTCAGTCATCAAATGGCCTTTTACACACAAAAAAACGAATCACGAAGCTTGCTTCACACTGGCGATCGGGAGCTGTATTTTACGGCTGCCAAACCGACACCGAGCGTCGCAGGTGTGATTTACGCGCGCTTATGGCAAACAATGAAACTTATTTTACGGACCACCCACGTTTTGCCGATTACCTTACCGAAGATCTATGTAGATACATCGTTGTCAAATTTTCTTAAACATATTCTTACATTCTTTAAATATTATTATAGTTTGCCTCGGATTTTTTTGCTGCGGCTGCGGCATAGGCTGGGTGTCCCCGTCGTTGAAACATTTACAAAGTTCAGATTCCGGATATGGTGAAGCCCTTACCCCCAAGCAAATCGGCTCAGTGGCTTCTCTTTACTGTGTTGGTGGATTATTGGGCACCTTGATATTCGGCTGGATAGCTGAAAGGATCGGAAGATGGAGAACTGGGCTTTTGATTGCTGTGCCTTATGTTGTAAGTATTTCTCTATCAACATCCTCTGTCTCATGTTGTATTCTGGACACTTACTTATTGGGAACAGTTAAGAGTATTTTTGTAGCTTTTGGGTTCAGCTATTTTTAGAAGAGTTTCTAAAAGCTTGTGTCGTGAGAGAGGAAGATGGTCGGAACCTGGGATCGAACCCTATCAACCACTCCAGAACCACTACAGGATAAAGACTTCTTCTGTCTGGTTGCAATCCTAGGATTGGGCTGCACCAAACATGTTGATTCCGTTCCTCCACTCCTCCCTGTCAATCGCCATTCATTTTGCTTTATCTTCCTTAATATTCAAGTGAGCTGTTAAGATACTTTCCAAAATGTTTAGGGCCTCATTTACTTCTAAGGCTGACTATTCCGTTTTTTTTTTCTAGATAAGTTGGATTATTAAATTGGCGGTACCAGATTATAAATTTCTTCTGGCTGCCAGATTCCTGAATGGCTTCGGGGGAGGTGGCAGCTATTTCCTGGCACCCCTCTACTGTCTTGAAATTGGAAGCGTAAGAGTTAGAGGATCGCTCGGATCTATCGCGCCGCTGGCAATGAACGCTGGCATCCTGTTTGCCTACTTCATTGGATATATCCTCAGCTACAAGGCAGTTCTATGGATCCACTTATGTGTGCCGGTTGTGTATTTTATCGGGTTTTACTTTATGCCCGAAACGCCGTCGATGCTGGTCAAGATGAACAAAATTACCGTAAGAGCTAAAATATTTTGGAAAACTAATGAAATATACCATGTTGCTTTACCCAAAGTTCTTCCCTTTAGTTATGTTCTTACAAAGTCTTTAACAAAATAAACCTCTCAAAAACCCCATTAAAACAATAAATCCACCTTGTCAATGGCAAAAAAGTCTCACGATAAATGAACAATCAAACAAAAAATTTCATATTAAGTAGGTCTTGAGTCAGTCTTGAGTATAAAAAAACTTTTTATAAAGTCAAAATTGTTTTTCGAAACTTCAACGATATCTATCGGAATTTTCCATAAATAATTCCTTAACAAATCATTCAAAGAGAAAACTTCTACACTTAGTATATCAATCAATGTGATGAGACATCTTTGGAAAAGATTAAAAATCATTACGTTTTTATCGCAATGCTTGTGAATGTTGTTTTAATTTTCATGTTTACTTTATTATTGAGATAACACGGATAATCAGTTATTTTTTTATGATAATGGTCTTCCGTATGTTCATAAAAATAATAAACCAATGTCTTTCGATAAAACTAAATAAAAGATTATGTAAAGCATGCTAAAAGATGAAAAAAGGGAATAGGCTGGTGTAAAAATGAGCCTATCATTTATATAAATGAAAAATTGAAGATAGTCGGGACCTAGAATCGAACTCATGATAATCAGAATATCAATTCGAAATTCAGGCGTCCACACCCACACCCCCACTAGACTACCGTCAACTTCATTGATTTAGTTTAATCGCTTGTCTTTGAATATTATTTTTCAATTTTTCGTCACGTTTTAGGAAGCTGCTAAAAGCATTGCCTGGCTTAGAAATACCAACGTTGATGACAAGAATGTAAAAGACGTCCTCTCCAATGTGATGCTGGAAAATGATTTGGCCAATACGACGAAACACGGCAGAAATCATGCCGTTGAAGATGAACCTAGTGAGTCCGTTATTAGAAACATATCCAAACGCTTCTTTGTAAAATCGTGGTCTGTTGTAAACAAAATGGCAACAGATGTCTTACCCGGGATTTTTCTGTTATAGCCCACGAAGTAACTGTAAATGGAGAAACCAGGCCTACAAATAGCGAAAATGTTTCGACTTGGAAATTGCTTGGTAAGTAGGTACTGACCTGGTATCAAAAAACCTGATTTGCTCTTTTCAAATTTTTAGGACTATTGTTTTTGATTTAAGCATCAAACTGGAATTTCCACGTGGTGGCATAGGCCTCAGTAAAAATACTTTTATTAAAAACTAGCTTTCCCGACAGACGTTGTCCTGTAGCACTAGTATAAGTTTTCGATGATCGAATATCGAAACGATCATCGAAAGAGTTTCGAAAAATTTCCATACAAAAATGATCGAACGATTCGATCGTTTGATTTTAGAACATTATTTGCACGTTAATAAGCGCTTTTTAACGTGCAATTAGCTTTTGATCAAACTCGTACTAGCCCCACTGTAATCCTTACTATGAATAATGATTTCGAATTGTGATTTATACAAAAAAATATGTTTAAAAACTCTATGGTTGTTAGATAAATAAAAATTGTGTTGTTGTGGAATTTTCGTAGATGGAGGTGGCATCGCACGACGTTCCACATTTACTTTAATATTATATTTTATATTATTTCTTATGCATTTTACAACTTTTAATTATTATTATGTTATCCGAAGCGTAGAAGAATCCAATAAATCAAACAGCGGAAGAATCTGTTCAGCCGATCTCGAGTTATAAGTGTTCGCACTAACCCGACTTTCTTTTATATTGTAGATAATATAAACTTTATCACCTAATCACTTTTCATTTCCCTATACGTGTTTGTATCAATGTGGTCTTTCCTCATGAATATATCAACGAAATTACGTACTTAATACCAAATATTTTTATAGTATAAACCTCATTATTTATTTCAGTTAAATCAAAAGCAACCTTGAAAGCCTTTGCTGTAGGCTTCGTCTTGGTGATGGTCAACGGATACGTAGGAGTATTTGCCATTTTAAATTTTGCAAGTGAAATATTTGCAGAGGCGAATAGTTCCTTATCTCCGGATGTATGTGCCATCATCTTGTCAATCTTACAACTCGTGGGTTCTTACATCTCCATCATCCTTATTGAAAGGCTGGGCAGGAAGGTTTGTAATAAAAATATTGTCAAATTTGGAGTTCCCCAGGGAACGGTTTTGGATCCATTCTTATTTCATATTTTAACAATCAATCATTATTGAACGTCACTTTTGCTAGCTTAATGGCGGCATTCTTAATAAGATTATTGAAATCTTAATACCGTAATAAAAAAACGATATGATCTTGAAAAAAAAAAACAAGATTGGATTACTCAAAAAAATGTAATCTGGATATACATCACTATTTATGATCTGTTAATCGGGATTTACAAATGCGCCAACGCACACTCTTTTTTATCAAAATTATCTTTAATATTTTTGTGAAATCCATATATTATGCGACTCAATTAATTACAACAGAAAAGTTAACTGCAATTTTAAATTACATAAATGTTATTACCTACTTAAGTTATAAGTAAATAAAACTTTTAGGTAAGGTTCGCCAATCATCATGCATAAAAACTAAGCCCTTTTTAAATCTATCATCTAATATCATTATTCTTAGATTGATAATAGGATTGGATTGGTAATATTAATGTCAACTTTCGTTTTTTTTTCTATTATTTCAGAGCCTGTTTACAATCTCGTCAACCATCTTCGGATTGTGCGAGTTCATTCTGGGAACCTACTTCTATTTGAAAGTTTCAAATTATGATCTGTCTTCTTTCGGATGGATCCCAATTTTGGCCTTATCTACTGGCATTTTCATTGATGCTTTAGGAGTCGGGCCTGTGCCTCTTGTGATAATCAACGAAATATTCATGATACAGGTACCTACTCAAATTTTGATGAATTTCAATTATTGTGATACTGATTTTTGTCAACTTCCGGGAAGGTTGCAATTAAGCAGAAATAGTTCGGCGTGTGTCGTGTTACGGAAAATTCGGAAGAGACAAACGAATAATTTAAGAAAAACAGAGGATCTTTTTTGAACTATTGTTCGTGTTCTGAGCTATTAAATTCAATCATACCTTTTAAACAAGACAATTTGACTCGGGATTTTAACCCCGAGTAGAAATTTCAAGTGAAAAACATAAAAATTTTGACCCGTCCGGTAATTTAATCCAGGAACTCTTCAAATTGTATTATACATTTTGGTTTTTGGGGACATTTACATGTATATTGGTTATTACATGTATATTATAATAATCCAACCAATCCAATCCAAATCCAATCTCCCTTTACGCCTCTCTTAGGGGCACAGGAAGGCAACCAGAGCTCTCCATTGCGCAACACAGCGTGGTCTTCCGTGTCTTCGAGAGGAGTGTCTCGGGACAGTAAAATTTTTTGGCTGCCATAGAAAAATCCTTGACTAAATACGCATGCGCGAAATGTTATAGATATTATTAATTTTTGCCGCGACAGCCGATGCTCTCGGTAGGTGAGCGGTTACAGACGCAGCTTTTCGTAGTGATGGTTGTAGGTTCGATCCCCGATGCCGGCGATCTTTTTTTTTTCGTTTTTTTCCACTTTTTTCTTCCAAAAATGTATTTGTGTTCATAAAAAAATTAGGTTCGTTAGTAGGCTTTTTACTATATCCATTTGAATATGATTTGAATAGGTTAGGTTAAAGTTAGGCTATAATTTTAGCCCCCCATACCTATCCGCATGCGCCCCCGAATTCATAAAACAATAAAATAATAATACTAAAGTAATACAGAAAGAAACATGATAGAATGCTTGGAGGAATTATTAAAACTATAGGATTTTCTATGGCAGCCATTTATTTTACTGTCCCGAGACACTCCTTTTTCGAGACCCTGATGGGAGATAAGGTATGATTTTATAATACACATTGTGATTTTAATTATTGACGAGATCTGAATAACCAATACATTGGCAGTTATGTATAAGTAAACAATCTATATGAAATCTTTATAAATTTCCCCAGATGGATCATCTGCGATTTACATTTCACGTGCTTCATAATCCGAAAAGATAAATTTATCAAATCTTTTGTCATTTCAGGTTAGGGAGTTGGCTGTCTCCATTTTGGTGTCCATGATTTGGGTGTCTGAATTCACTCAAACGGAATTCTTCGCTCCGGCTGTGAGTCTGATTGGAATCAGCGGTGTCTTTTGGCTGTTTGGCACTGTAGCCATCTTTGGCGGAGCGTTCTGCTTCATTTGTGTACCTGAAACTAAGGGCAAATCGTTAGATGAAATATTAAGATATTTTGACAAAGATTTACCCAGCCATGTTCACTTATGATTTTTGATTATTAAATCAAATTCAGACGTCCAATTAGGTCAATTAGATTATTATACATTTCTAAAACTTCGCACAAAAACCTTATGTTATGTATTTATATCATAGTATTATTTTAATTTGTGTATGAATGAAAACTCAATAATAATTGTAAATAAATTATAAATTAAAAGAGTTTTTTGTTAAAATTAAATCCTGTTGATTCTTCATTTTGTGGATATAGTCTTGGTGTCGGCAGAGTAAACCAAACAGCTGAAAATGACTGTCTCTTATGTCGATTGACAAGGACAGTTTTTATCACTTATTATCCTTAAGACCCCAACAGCTTCAAGCAAAAGATTTATTATGCTAAGTCTTACCAGGACTGTATTGCGGTTTTGAAGCTATCAAATTATTCCAAAAATACTCAGAAAAAGTAATGGTGGTGTAGGTAGCTATGTATCAAGCGATGTTTAAGGAAGAAATAAGAAATACTTACTACAATATAGCTAGAACAGAGTGTCGAAAAATTACAAATGAGCGTTATGGGCGAGCTTGAGCACTCGATGTAGAGCTGTAAAAACCGTATGTCATATCGGTGCTGTTATACGGAGTAGAAGGTTAAACAAGCCAGAGCCATTCGAGATTTGGTTGTAAAGAAAAATGCTGCGCACGGGGTGTCTAAAGGCCGGTCCAAACGAAATATTTTGTACAACCTTTTGTCTGCACAGTCTTAAGACGGAGTTAAAACGGTGCAATTAATAGAGCGTCCACATGGTGCAGTGATGTTTGTATATTTCGCTCAGTTTTGTGGATACCTTCATGGAGGAGGTACTGATGTGGTTAATTTTGGCATTATGTCACATAAAATTGGAACGTGTCCGAAGTATCCGGCGTTCAAAGTGGTCGCGGAAATGGCTTCTAAAAAGATACTATTCCCATATTAGATTACTGCGTGAATTACGTGATGAACCTAATGATTGGCGGAACTATTTGAGAATGGACATAGAAACGTAATAAATGCTGAAAGAAACTCACGAGAACATTGCCGTAGGTCAGTCATTGTTACCTGACGAATTGAAATTGAGGAACAAAATGAATCGGAAAACGGTGCTATTTTCCACATGCACCGGCTGACAGGTCACAGATATCTAGGCTCATTTGCTCAGTTACCGCTGCAACTGTACAGTCTTGGCGCGGGATTCAAGACTGCGCAGTTTTCCAGTCAACACGCAACATTTTATCTGCAACGTTTTGAACTGTGCAGACAAAAGGTTGCACAAAACGTAGCGTCTGGATCGGCCTTAATGAGAGAGTCTTGGGCATGATTCTAAAGAAAACACAGCTAGGTACTGACCAATGTAAAAAAACGTAAGGCCGCATACATACTTTGGCCACATATTCCGTAGGTAAAAATATTCTCTCCTACATACAAACGCCAACCCTGTGTTGGTCTCGGCATCCTGCAGAGGGTTTCTCCATCTCTCCCCGTTCGCTGCCATCCTTCACCAGTCACTTCACAGCTTTATCCATCCACCTCAGCTTCGGTCTTCCGATCTCATGCGAAGAAAACTGATTGCCCACTCGCCCTTGGCCCTTGACACATAGCTTATCCAGCGAGTCTGTTATGAGGGAACCAAGATAGGAGAAGCTGGACACTTGTCTTTTTCAAATGAGTGTGGTTTTAAGTGCAGTTAGCTGGGATATGGGGTCCGACACCAGGTATTTGGTTTTGTCCTGGTAGAAGATTAGATCCACACGTATTTTCACTCTTTCTAATTCGACAGAGGCCCGTTTTAGTATATTTTCATTTCATCGTCTATTATAATACTTATTATCGGTGTAGTGTAGACCAAAATTTCTATTGGCTTAATAAATATTGAACCTGTTTCAATCTCTAATCACCTTTTCCCAAATAGGAGACAAGCTAGAGCATCTCCTTGGAGAAGTCCATTCCATGTTGTGAGTGAGTTGGATAAATCTTACTGTACCCTCATCTGACCTCTAGTCTAGATATAGAAACATTAAACATTCTAACTAGAATATTTCCTTCTAGGAAAAATAGAGTAATGAAAGGGCATGGTTTTAAAATTAATAAGGCTGATTCTGAGGGGTTTGGAGGGATGGTCGCCAACCTCCGTTAGGAGAGTAACACGCCGCAAATTGTTTTAGTAGGGTAGGGTTGAAATCAATTCAAAGGACCTGTCATATCGTTCGTAGGTATATGTGATAAAAGGACATACAGCCTCCTATGCTAGAGCCCTAGGACACCAATTAGAAATCGAAAGACACGAAAGCGCTAGGAGGACAATGATATTTTTTAGTCGGATAATTGTGGTTCTCTAGTAGAAATGGCTTTGGTCTTAATGACCCCAAGTGCAATATACTGTAATGCTTAATCAATATTTTTTTTATTAGGTACCTGATAAATTGACTTATCTTTACTTTTTATGATTTTTTAGTACCTAATTAGGTATTAAAATTAAAATTACAAAACATGAAAGTATCCCTGTAGAGAGAAGAATAAAGTCCTGTCCGGAGGACACTGAGTGAACAGTTCAGGTTTAGCAACGCCAGTTCGGGAGTCGATGTCGGGGCGAAACCTAAAATGTCCGGGTTGTATCTTTACGCAATGCCCTTTTTTAGGGAAATTATACCTTTCCGTATTCAAAATTTATGGAATGACCATTTTTACATTTCTGACCGGATCGAAAATTTTCCAAAGGTGGCAAAACTGAATTAGCACTTGCAAATAGGGATTGCAATCCGGTCTCATTTTGAATCCGGCCGGATCCAACCGGATTTTCGTCAATTCGGCCGGATCCGATCGGATCCGACCGGATTGAAATAACCTTGATTAATTGACATTTATTAATTGACATGGGAGGAGGTCATAAACATTGCGCAAGATCGAGCGCAATGGAGAGCTCTTGTTGCCTCCCTATGCCCCTGAGTGGGGTGGAAAAGGGAGAATTGATTGATTGATTGAATTGACATTTTAAACAATAATGAAGGCTAAAAATAAAACAGTACATATAGGAAATTAATTTAATTAGGGTATGACTAATAATTTTAAATGGTAAAAACTATAAAAAAATAGTTTCGAATTAAGAAATAAAATTACAAATTAGATTACGTATTGTAAAAGTCAAGTTTAAATTTAACGAAAATATTTATTTTGACCTGCTTGATTGATCATGAATTGAAGAGAAAGATTCTCAGCGAACCGACATTACGAAAAAGAAAGATTCTTTAAAACTCTCCAACCCATTGTGGAATAAACCATTCGAGGCAGAGTAAGAAACTCCGAATTCGGAGCTTCTGCAGTATCGAGAACGTCAGGCAATGGAGTAGCAATTAATAGAACGCAATACTGGAATGATCACGTCAACAGAACGGATCCGGTGATTCTGGTAATCATAAGAGGATGAAATCACATTAGCCAACAGACCTTTGGACGAGCACTAAAGAGATGGATGTGCAGTCGGACATTCGTGTCTTAGAAGTAATACCTATAACCACCGGGAATAATCAGAGACACTCCTATGTCGAGAATACAATGACATGTTTGACAAATTATTTCAGTTTTATCCTTGAATATAACTGCACACACATTATGACAGACTACCGAATTAATCTAATGTATCCAATCCAAACTCCCTTTAGACCTCACTTAGGGGCATAGGGAGGCAACAAGAGCTCTCCATTGCGCTCGATCTTGCGCAACGGTGATGACCTCCTCCCACACCATGTCCATGTCCCTCATCTCTGCTTCGAAGGAGCGGAACACAGTGTGAGAGGGTCTTCCTCGTCTTCGGGACCCTGATGGGAGGAAGAACAGCGCTCTCCTCGGCCAACTGTCATTCGGCATCCTTAACACATGTCCCAGCCAAGTCCATCTCCTCCCCACAATGGTGGAGGTGATGGGCTCACGCTGGGTGCGCCGGCGTATAGCGTCGTTCGTGATGCGGTGGTACCATCTTACGCCCAGAATTCTCCTTAGGCACTTCATCTCAAAGGCTGAGACTTTTTGTGCCTGGGCCTTGGTCAGGTGCCAGGACTCACACCCATAAAGGAGAATGGGCAACACACACGCATCAAACAGTTTACATTTCGTCTCGACGCTAAACGCCGACGCTTTCCATATCTTGGTCATTTTGTTGAAGGCGCCACTTGCCATACCGATACGAATCGGGAGCTCAGCCCCGAGGTCACCAGCGGTGGTAATGGTTGCTCCCAGGTACTTAAATTTATCCACCCGGGAGACCTGGTGACCATCGATGGTTATCGGTTGCTGTTTATCGGGGCAGGCATTATTCGCCATGAGCTCCGTCTTACTGGCATTGACTCGAAGGCCGAGGCGTGCTGTTTCGTTGCAGAGTCTTGAAACACTGCGCTGTAATTCCATCTAATGTATACAATACAATAATCACAATAGTTTTGCTTTTAAATAGGTTAATATATTTTTTGTTGGCTAATTTTATTGCTTCATGCTCTCACCATTTATGTAGAAGATGTCTTTTCATTCGATAGTCAATACTATCAATACGATCAGTCAACACTACCTAACCCCACCTTGGGCACAGGGAGGCAAAAGCAGCATTACACTACGCTCAGTGTGACGCATTTGCCTCCTCTTCTCTTCGTATCTTTATGGGTACCTACAATGACCCTGTGGAATTGCTAAGGATGCGGATTCGAGTCCGGTCCGTGTTTAGTATGACGAAAAATTCCTTAATATGATTAACCGGATCCGATCTCCGGATCCGTCAATTTCTGCCGGATCCGATATGAGCATTTTAATGCCGGATCCGCCGGAATACCGGATCCGGTTTTCCGGATTGCAATCCCTACTTGCAAATCACTGTTAAGTTCACTCGCAGTTTTGAACAGACATGTTTACTACTTGTTACTTACTAGCCGCACTCGCACATACACTTGCTTCTTAACAATTTGAAAACGACCCTTTAGATCTAGTAGGCTGAATGCAACATACCAGCGATCGTTAGTCGCGACTTGTCTGCAGATTCTGTTAAACGAGCTACGAACGAACTAAGCAAATGACATATTAGGTATGGGAGCGTTCAAGTATTACGTAACGCAATATGGGGGGAGGGGGGGTTAGTCTTGTATTATTATTACCAGCGCCGCAACAAAGGTATTTAGTGACTTTCCAGTAATAATTATGATTTGAGGCATACTTGGTTGTATTATGTGAGTTAGGCAACGTTTAGAGAATGGGAAGACGGGTAACAAAGAACGTTACGATGCATCTCGGGGGGGAGGGGGGGAGGAAGGGGGGGGGTCAATAATGTTAAAAATATGCGTTACGTAATACTTGAACGATCCCTATGTAGGATATGATTGATCGTCAATACTTGCTTAAAATAACCGTAATTGACATTTTGCAATAAGTATAAATCTGATGGATCAACGGATTTATATAAGTGCTCGATCCGTCAAAATACGTGTTAATCTGCATATCAATATTGTTTGAAAACAAGGATTATGGTCATAATCCTTGGGGTCTTTCAGTTTTAAATTCATATTAGTATCGAGTGCCTTATGTTCATGTTGTGTTTTATTTTTTTTTAATTAAAAAAAAAAAGAGTGGTTTCTATTTTTAATTGAAAACCCAACTATTCTGGAATTTATTATAAAGGTGTGAGAAGTGTCATAATATCTTGTGGTGAGTATAACTTTATTAATAATTAAATACCTATTCATATTTTTAACACATAACTTGAATGATCTTTTGAAGAGAAAAATATTAGAATTTTAAAAACATATTTAATTGTTGTATAAGATAAAGCGATTAGACTAAAAAGTTTCATGATCATATTTTGTATACAAACCCAAACACCAACTCTCAATTATTACTACTAAACTTGAACTAAAGAAATACCTACACCTTCTCCATAATATGTAAAATCTGAATAGAGTCAGATTGAAAAAAAAAATATTTCCAATGTAAACCATTGCTTAATATTTAAACAGTCATGACTTTTTAAAAATATTAATGCTTTTGATAAGAGTAAACATTTTTAATATTAACAGGTTCATGACACAACATAATTTTTTAAAGACTTTGATTCTCAAATTACTTACCTCATATTAATCTACCAACGTATCTGACATATTTGCACAGTGTTCTCATGTTTGTAAATGATTTAATTTTTATTTTATAATTTTTCCATTCATATTTCAAACAATTCAAACATGTTTGTGATCTCTTTCAAAATAATTTATTATCAAGCACGTGCTGGCACATATAAGTATTATTTTTCTTAATTTTTATAAAATTCATTTTAAAGACAGATAAAAAACAAGTTCTTAAATTCTATGTATCTGTTTACCAGAACGATATTACTTGCTAGGTACTTATTTATAGATTCTTGGTTCTAGGTGTATAAGTGCACTCAACGAAGTCAATTTCGATCGAATTCTATCGATTTCTATGGAGATTGTAATGTTATCAAGCCCACTTTGTTCTGAGAGTCCACTTGATGACAATCGTCGCAAATAAGTATTGAATTTTCGCTGTCTTTTGAATCGATGACCGAATCTTCTACTGTTATTTCGAAGGCTGGCTTAGTGTGATCACTTAAGGTTAACAACGTTCGCCATCGCGTACACAGGAAGAGAAACGATTTTTCTATAGACATTTGATTTAATTAACAGAGATAATTTGATTACTTATTCGTAGTTTAAAAGTTTGACAATTTTATTATCATGCACAATAATTGACAATAGTTACAATGCATAATATACTTAATTTTTATATAGGTATTTTATTCATATTAGCCTGCAACTATCCACTGCAGGACATAGGCCTCATCACGCTCACGCCACTCCTCTCTGTCCCTGGTCATCGCCATCCACTCTGTCCCAACGGCACGCACGATGTCGTCGCTCCACCTCATCGGCTGTCTACCCACACTTCTTCGGCCAGTCTCTGGTCTTCATTGCATAACTCTTCTACTCCACCTTCCGTCGTCCCTGCGGGATACATGACCAGCCCACCTCCATTTGAGCCTTGCAATTTTATCTCCCACATCTGTGACTCGAGTGCGCCTTCGGATTTCAGTATTCCTGATGCGATCACGTATTGAGATTGAGATACCCAGCATTGATCTTTCCATAGCGCGCTGTGCGACTCTCATCTTATGCATGGTATTCTTTTTAAGAGTCCATGTTTCGCCTCCATACGTATATAGGTATTTATTTACAAGTTTTTATTTCACAATATTTTTTTTATTTAAATACTAAAACTAAACAATGCTCACGTCAGGAATGCCGAACTAAATTTTTAAACAATTAGTTTTTAGTTTGTCAAACAATGTCATTTTTGGTCATTTTGACGACAAGAAATACAAGCATATAAATTTACAAAAGAAGGCTTCGAAGTTGTTGGTTAATTTTGTTGCTGATAATTTTTCTTCATAATAACAATTTTGTAATTGAAGAGAGTTCGTAAAAAATGTGTTCATATTTTCACTTCAAATTTGTTTTTATTAAAAAATACTTATATATAATTAAACATAAAATTAAAGTGGAAATTTACAAAGCTAATTTTCTTTTCTTTAATTCCAAAAGTGTACTTAAAATGAGCATCATGCACAACGCGGCTTACGACAAACAAGCTTAAAATGTGTATCTTATTTTCTTATAATGTTTATTTTCTTGGTGAATACTTTTTTTAATTAGTAGGGGATGTTTTACCAATAGTCGTGAGAACATATTTTGATGATAGCTCACAAAACCACAGAGTATAATATAATCTTATATATAAAAATGAACTGCAATTTTCTGTGGTCATCGCATCACGCCTAAACGGCTTCGCTAATTCTTTTTTTTTTCGAGTTGGCTTTTATCAGTTTTACAAAGTAAAGCTCAGTACATTTTTATTCAGAAGTGAATCTATTGTTGCTTTTCTTTTAGGAAAAAAGGGCTAGGGATAGAAATGGATAAGAAGTGTGCCAACTCTAAAAATGAACTTCAAGCGTTACATTATGACAAACTTGACGGTATAATTTTTCTTCATACTGTACCTATTATGTTATCACAACTAATCGAATACCTTATCAGAGTGTCTCAGAAAATATAACTCATCTCAATGAGTTCGCGACATAAGCCAACGGAACTTGCAATTATTGTTTAAATCCCTCAAAGCTACGCTATCTTTGTGTGACGTTTTTCAAGAAACAGCTACATTGAATTCGTTTGCATTTTCCTAAGGGTGCATTTAAACCATTTTTTCACCGCAAAAGATTACTCTGTAATGGTGAGCAATGCTTAATTTTGACAGAAAATAAATAAATAAATAAAAATAAATTTAAGACATAGAGCTAGAGCTGGGAAATAGAGTATATTTTCTTGATTTCGTTAGTTAATTTATTAATTAATTCTTTACTGTATATTGATAAGTATAAGTAACAAAACATAAAATTTACATAAAAACAAGAAAGTATGCTCTGTTTTTAGATTCGGGTCTATGTTCATTTGGTGTAAATGCACCCTTATGGACCCTACGGTATATTCTGAGGTTCAAGAATGGTCTTCCGTTATGTCGTTTCCCTGCATTAGCCTGTTACGATGCATTATCCTACTGTAGTCTCCCTTATTTTATAAGACATACAGTTATGATACATACAAAAAAATATTATTGCGAAAATTGTATAGACAACATAAACACCAGTAAAGTATAAACGCAAACATTAACAGCGAGTAGGTAAAGATTAAAAGACAAACAATAATTATGTAGGCTCAGCTTGGGTAAATGGATGAAGGCCAAGGGTGAGGGACAGGAATAAAGGACATGAAAGGAGAAAGAGGAAAAACGAATTTATTGCTCTGACTTCTTCTTCTTCTTACATTTTGTCAGAACCCCCGAAGAAATGAGACAATAGGTACCTATTATTGAAATAAATGATATAAAATACTCGTAGAAACGGTTTAAAACTATGAAAACTAGAAGCTACCCGTCTTCTTTAGACGGAATTCGTCACAACAATTAATGGGTAATTCACTTTATTTATAAGTTAATTTGGATTAATCTATAGTGTGCGTCCGATTCAAGGTGTTCTTACCTACTTAAGCGATGGCCGTAGGTACCTACCTACCTAAAGTTCTTGTCCTCACAAATATAGTGACAATTTATTGTAAAGAATTCTTAATTCAAATTTCCTTTATTAGTTCACTTTTCTAGAACCGGCGTATTTGATGATTGTATCCTCCCTATCAAACAACAGAATACACGAACCACTACATACATAGATGTAATGCCAAATGCGAACATGGTCGAATGTTACCATCATCATATTAGTAACTTATCATTCATTTGTATAAAGTGAAAACGGACATGTATCTAAAAAATCGAATGTCATTATCTTTACAATTTAATAAAACCGTGCTCAGAACAGACCAACAAAAACCCAGTATAGCAGATTAAACACAATGACATCATAAACAATTTAAAACAAATGCAACATTTTTAAAAATAAAATAGGTATAATATTATAACAAAGAAACTTTTAAGAACACATAAGTTAATAAACTTATTGACAATGATTGCAGAGTTTTATCATGTAGCTTTGCAAGATACAAGATACATACCTACATTGTGCTAAAGTCTTCCTCGTGTTCGACACATCTTTGCTCGAAGTACCTATTTACATTTTGATAATTTTATACAGTTGATACAACATAATAATACTATTAAATTATTAGTTGTTTTGAATATATACATTGAGTGTTTTTGTATCATACAGAATAAATTATTGAGATATTTTATTGTTTGTGATAAAAGTGTAAAAACGGTTTAGGTAATGTGAATTTAAATATTTAGTGCATTGTGGAAAAAACGATTTTAAATAAAAAATATTTATGTTGATTGTATAATTTAATAAGTTATTGAATCAGTCAAACTTACATAGTGTTGTGTTGATCTTCCTCGCAGTCATATTATTCGCTGTCAAATCAATATTGAGTGATTGATTGATTATATAGGTACCTACTTACTTACATTATTTTTAACGATATAGGTATTTTGCTTATAATCTCATAAAATTAGTGCCTGCAAAAGAGCTTGTTTTTAGTTAGACGATGATACATTAAAGATAGGTAAGTACATTATAACATCCAATTCAAACTCCCTTTACGTCCCACAGGGGCATAGGGAGGCAACAATACCTCTAAGCTGCGCCCGATCTTGCGCAAATTTTATGACCTCCCCCACACCATGAGAAACCCCTCAGCTTTGCTTCGTAATACATAATAATATACAATTTTTTTTTTAATTTAAAATGGTGGCGAAACCCCGATCTGAAATTTTCTATTTTATAATAATATGTAATTTTCATAAGAACTGTAAGAAACGGTCAGCAAAAAATAGGAAAACAAGGTTATCTAACCTAGTAACCACCCATTTGAAATGTATCGAATTTAATTTTCAATTAGGTATATAGGTACATTTTTGTTTATTTCGTAATACATGTTTTATTGTATTAAATAAGCATAATATGACTTTTGTGGGACTCCTGTGGGATGAGGTCATTAACATTGCGCAAGATCGAGCGCAATCCTATACAAACTCCCTTTACGCAAGTGGGGCGTAAAGGGAGTTTGGATTGGATTTGGAATATGACTTTTACGGAACACTCAAACAATGGCTGAAAGAGCAAAGATACCTACTATTACTGTCATATTTATTTTTATTTTAATACCATACCATATAAAATCTTGTATTATTCACATTAAAAAAAATCTATAAAATTATAGATTTTCTAAAACAAACACTTTTCAAATCGACTTACTGAAGAATAATTTTTCCGAAGTCTTTCTTGTGAATAGAATATTTTCATAGACAAACGTCAAATATTATGATAATAATATTATTATTATGGTTTTTGTTGAATAATATTAATACCGGCATCAAGATGTAATTTATTCAGATTTAGTTCTAATAAACAGTTCTATTGAATTGGATTGACGCTTCGTTTGTTTTGATTTTAAGGTTAAGTTTTCTAACGAACTGTCAAAAACGTCAATGTTTTTAAACATTGAATTCCTCTTCAAGCAATTATACAATATAGTAGTGATTAAACCATATTTTTTGGGGATTAATTTCATAAAAATCCATTTAATATGTTTTTGTGTATTAATAAATATGAATGAATCCAAAAGTGAAAAAACGACTTTAAAAATGTGTGGTTATAATTTAAATTTATTGAACCAGGTAAGTTTTTTTCTATGTCGCTATTTTCAGTGACTTTGAGCAAAATTTTGTATCTTTTTCACTCTTTTCCTTCCTTTTCTGTTCACGAATAAGTCCTTAGAACTTTGCACCATGTAATCCATGGGAATTCGTCGTTTAGGTTTTTCCCTGTTATTTTCTAATTAATTATCATTTTTTTGTAGGGGTTTTCTAGAGAAAAAAAAATATTTTTATGAGGCCATCTAGGTCATTCAGATATGCACACACACACACCAATGTGCTGGCCTTATCTTAGGCTTTGGTCAATAAAACTAATTTGCATCTTCATTCAATCACAAACTTTTTGTGACCCACTTAGAGAGCTGTTATAGAGACAATAACAACTCTTCTAACTTCGCTCGGTCTTACGCAATTTGTTTAACCTCCTCTTAATACATTTCACACACCATATTTGAAAAAAAGAATCAGTTAACCTCCTTTTAAATCATTTCACACACCAGATTTAAAAAAAAGAATCAGTTAACCTCCTTTTAAATCATTTCACACAACAGATTTAAAAAAAGAATCAGTTAACCTCCTTTTAAATCATTTCACACACCAGATTTAAAAAAAGAATCAGTTAACCTCCTTTTAAATCATTTCACACAACAGATTTAAAAAAAGAATCAGTTAACCTCCTCTTAAATCATTTCACACACCATATTTGAAAAAAGAATCAGTTAACCTCCTCTTAAATCATTTCACACACCATATTTGAAAAAAAAGAATCAGTTAACCTCCTTTTAAATCATTTCACACAACAGATTTAAAAAAGAATCAGTTAACCTCCTCTTAAATCATTTCACACACCATATTTGAAAAAAGAATCAGTTAACCTCTTTTTAAATCATTTCACACAACAGATTTAAAAAAGAATCAGTTAACCTCCTTTTAAATCATTTCACACACAAGATTTAAAAAAAGAATCAGTTAACCTCCTTTTAAATCATTTCACACACCAGATTTAAAAAAAGAATAAGTTAACCTCCTTTTAAATCATTTCACACGCCAGATTTAAAAAAAGAATCAGTTAACCTCCTCTTAAATCATTTCACACACCATATTTGAAAAAAAGAATCAGTTGACCTCATCTTAAATCATTTCACACAACAGATTTAAAAAAAGAATCAGTTGACCTCCTCTTAAATCATTTCACACAACAGATTTGAAAAAAAGAATCAGTTGACCTCATCTTAAATCATTTCACACACCAGATTTAAAAAAAGAATCAGTTAACCTCCTTTTAAATCATTTCACACAACAGATTTAAAAAAAGAATCAGTTAACCTCCTTTTAAATCATTTCACACACCAGATTTAAAAAAAGAATCAGTTAACCTCCTTTTAAATCATTTCACACAACAGATTTAAAAAAAGAATCAGTTAACCTCCTTTTAAATCATTTCACACACCAGATTTAAAAAAAGAATCAGTTAACCTCCTTTTAAATCATTTCACACAACAGATTTAAAAAAAGAATCAGTTAACCTCCTCTTAAATCATTTCACACACCATATTTGAAAAAAGAATCAGTTAACCTCCTCTTAAATCATTTCACACACCATATTTGAAAAAAAAGAATCAGTTAACCTCCTTTTAAATCATTTCACACAACAGATTTAAAAAAGAATCAGTTAACCTCCTCTTAAATCATTTCACACACCATATTTGAAAAAAGAATCAGTTAACCTCTTTTTAAATCATTTCACACAACAGATTTAAAAAAGAATCAGTTAACCTCCTTTTAAATCATTTCACACACAAGATTTAAAAAAAGAATCAGTTAACCTCCTTTTAAATCATTTCACACAACAGATTTAAAAAAAGAATCAGTTAACCTCCTTTTAAATCATTTCACACACCAGATTTAAAAAAAGAATCAGTTAACCTCCTTTTAAATCATTTCACACAACAGATTTAAAAAAAGAATCAGTTAACCTCCTCTTAAATCATTTCACACACCATATTTGAAAAAAGAATCAGTTAACCTCCTCTTAAATCATTTCACACACCATATTTGAAAAAAAAGAATCAGTTAACCTCCTTTTAAATCATTTCACACAACAGATTTAAAAAAGAATCAGTTAACCTCCTCTTAAATCATTTCACACACCATATTTGAAAAAAGAATCAGTTAACCTCTTTTTAAATCATTTCACACAACAGATTTAAAAAAGAATCAGTTAACCTCCTTTTAAATCATTTCACACACAAGATTTAAAAAAAGAATCAGTTAACCTCCTTTTAAATCATTTCACACACCAGATTTAAAAAAAGAATAAGTTAACCTCCTTTTAAATCATTTCACACGCCAGATTTAAAAAAAGAATCAGTTAACCTCCTCTTAAATCATTTCACACACCATATTTGAAAAAAAGAATCAGTTGACCTCATCTTAAATCATTTCACACAACAGATTTAAAAAAAGAATCAGTTGACCTCCTCTTAAATCATTTCACACAACAGATTTGAAAAAAAGAATCAGTTGACCTCATCTTAAATCATTTCACACACCAGATTTAAAAAAAGAATCAGTTAACCTCCTTTTAAATCATTTCACACAACAGATTTAAAAAAAGAATCAGTTAACCTCCTTTTAAATCATTTCACACACCAGATTTAAAAAAAGAATCAGTTAACCTCCTTTTAAATCATTTCACACAACAGATTTAAAAAAAGAATCAGTTAACCTCCTTTTAAATCATTTCACACACCAGATTTAAAAAAAGAATCAGTTAACCTCCTTTTAAATCATTTCACACAACAGATTTAAAAAAAGAATCAGTTAACCTCCTCTTAAATCATTTCACACACCATATTTGAAAAAAGAATCAGTTAACCTCCTCTTAAATCATTTCACACACCATATTTGAAAAAAAAGAATCAGTTAACCTCCTTTTAAATCATTTCACACAACAGATTTAAAAAAGAATCAGTTAACCTCCTCTTAAATCATTTCACACACCATATTTGAAAAAAGAATCAGTTAACCTCTTTTTAAATCATTTCACACAACAGATTTAAAAAAGAATCAGTTAACCTCCTTTTAAATCATTTCACACACAAGATTTAAAAAAAGAATCAGTTAACCTCCTTTTAAATCATTTCACACACCAGATTTAAAAAAAGAATAAGTTAACCTCCTTTTAAATCATTTCACACGCCAGATTTAAAAAAAGAATCAGTTAACCTCCTCTTAAATCATTTCACACACCATATTTGAAAAAAAGAATCAGTTGACCTCATCTTAAATCATTTCACACAACAGATTTAAAAAAAGAATCAGTTGACCTCCTCTTAAATAATTTCACACAACAGATTTAAAAAAAGAATCAGTTAACCTCCTCTTAAATCATTTCACACACCATATTTGAAAAAAGAATCAGTTAACCTCCTCTTAAATCATTTTACACACCATATTTGAAAAAAAGAATCAGTTAACCTCCTTTTAAATCATTTCACACAACAGATTTAAAAAAGAATCAGTTAACCTCCTTTTAAATCATTTCACACACCAGATTTAAAAAAAGAATCAGTTAACCTCCTCTTAAATCATTTCACACACCAGATTTAAAAAAAAAGAATCAGTTAACCTCCTCTTAAATCATTTCACACACCAGATTTAAAAAAAAGAATCAGTTAACCTCCTCTTAAATCATTTCACACACAAGTGTTCTTGAGTGGAAGCTGAAAGGAAGTGCCTTCAGAAGTAATATTTGTATCATAAATTATTGCATAATTCTCTTCTGTTAACCTTCTAAACATCCGCATAAAACACTTCAAACATAATATTATGCACTTCATCGTTCTTTATCTTTCAATCGCTGATAACTGTTGCATTGTGATAATAATTAGGGTTGCCATAAATATGTCCGAAATTTTCTTAGTGTGTCCGGCAATAAATTATGTCTCTGTCCGGAATACGGAAGGAATTCTACTCTGTACAAAATTTCCTCAATGATTTTGGTATATTATTGTTATGATGTTTTGTTGATTTTAATCTACTCTTTCTTAAAAAGAGCAGCATTGTTCACAGTTAGATGGAAGATATCACTCCGGGCATATTATTTCGAAACCTGGCTTAGTGTGATCTCTTTTCGTTAACAGCGTACGCCATTAAGTGGTTATGTTCAAATTCCCGAAACTCCCGATCATGAGAATATTCAACATGTCGAAAAATCCCACGCCCCCGGCAGGATTAGAACCTGCGTACCTAGCCATCCTTTGCAGAGACGTTAGCCTCAAGACACTAATTATTACCTTCGTATAATTTTAATTATAAGTGAGAGATAGAGCCATTTTATAGAAATTTTTGAGAAAAACTTTAGCAACCAAATTTTCAGACTGCGACTGCTGTCATAATATAATAACAATTACATACGTTTTTGTTGATGTTTTTGACAATTAATTATTATCCATCCTTTGACAAGGTTCAAGAGTAGATAAGTAGAGGTGGACGTTATAACGATAGCTGATAAAAATAGTAGATAAATAAAAATAACTCGTCTAACGTTATTCATATTAAATGATATTTGTGAATATTAGTAGAACAAAAATAATAGTCGCACACAATATATTAAGCAATAATAGCCTACATTCACTTAGGATATACGCGTTTAACTGTTAATATTGTGGTTGGATGTTAGAGATTGCTACGGCTATAATCCCGCCATTGCCACTTGTCTATACACTATTTTTTGTACACTATTTTTAATATGCATAAAGTATAAAATAAATAAATAAATAAATATTAGTTGAATTAAAATATTTACTTGCGATGACTTTACTCAATGACCTTTTTAGAGTAGTAGTAGTAAAAAATAAATGTGATATTGTAATGTATGCAGATGACACGTCACTTTTAATAAAACACGATAAATATAAAGAACCCATGTCAGAAGAAATATTCAGAATCTTAGAAGACGTGAAGGGACGGTTCAATTCAAATAATCTAGTGCTTAATATAACAAAAACGAATGCTCTTGGCTTCTCCCTAGTCCTGAAAAAAGGTCACAAGAATCTAGACATAATTAGAACGTTGTGCACCAACAAAGCCAATAGGCAATAAAGACGATACATTGACAAAAATGGATAAAGTCATATCCTGGCGCCAAATATATGACAGCAGTCGCAGTCTTTAAATTTGGTTGCTCAAGACACAAGAGTTCTCAGTAATTTCCAACTTTTATCTCTTTATTTCATTTATTATTAAATTTCTACTTGTTGCATTGTAGCATACATGAGATTTTTCGACATGTTGAGAATTCTCATGATTAGGAGTTTCGGAGACAAACATTACGTTGTTAACGTAAAGTGATCACACTAAGCCAGCCTTCGAAATAACAGTAGAAGACGGTCGTAAGCCCGTAGTGGTTTGTTCCATTTAAAAATCGAACATTAGTAATGAATTGTTAGAGTCATTAATTGTTATTTTTTCTTTGAGATGAAAAGAGCCTGAGTATGAAATCGCTCGTTGACAAACAACTGGAGGTTGCTAATACCTACATGTAAATTTTTAGGCATAGTCGTCGACAACAATATACATTGGTCGGATCACATAGATCAACTATGTGGTAGATTGAATTTTGCCATCTATGCGGAATTGATACCGCCAAATGTGTTTACTTCGATTAGCATAATACACTGACATTCTGTGCTGATTTTGTACTTTTTTTTTATTCTTTTTTTATATTATTCTGGACGATATGCTGATTGGCCCTTTACTCCTATCAGCATTGATCTACCTTGTCATTTTCAGAAAATTTTGTCATCTTCACTTTCTGTTATCTTGAAGTGCAGTTTTATGTACCTGATATGTAATTTTAAATGCCCAAATATTGATACATTGTACTTAATTGCTGTAATTATTTTGACCCCACTAAGTGCCCTCAAGGGCCTATGGATTGGGAAATAAATTATTATTATTATTATTTAGAGAAAGTGTACCTTTCCGTATACCAAAGGAATTTTTAACATTCCAGATAGAAAATTTACGGAATGATCTTCATTTAGGTTTGTGATATTAAAAAGCTTTTAAAAATAACTTTATTTAAAATTAATGAAACTGCTATAACGTTTTTGAATTTAAGCCGTTATTCCCACCTCTATAGATAAGTGATCGACACCGGGTATTTTAGGTCAATACGACATGCTATAAGAGAGTCAGCGACAGAACCACTGGGCTAACTTATTTTAATTAAAATCAATCTCTAACCATTTTTTCCTCGCCCATACCTTTATCTTTATAATACTGTGAAGTTTTCACTGTCTGATCGGATGGCCGTCATATAATTAAATAACCTTGATCATCTTATTTTTTAGTCACACTTTTTGTCTAAATCAATTTGTTGTTACCAAAATAGTCGCATTATAAAAAAATGTTAATAAAAAGTATATTCAATTTTTTCCCCATAGTCAAATCAATTAAATTGCTAAATTTAGACACAATAAAACTAGACGATGTTCTAGAAGAATTATTATTATCATATCTAATTAATTGCAATACATAAAGACAAGTATCGGATCTCAGTTTTCTTCTTCTGTTAGGACTACGTTTTCTACACTAATAAACAGGCTGACTGGTTATTCGATACATTCCTCGAAAGGGGTTATACTAGAGCAAATTTGCAACAATTTTGTTATTAATTGGGGAGGCTTTTCCTGTGGTTTGTACGCCAAGTGTATTATACTTTTTTGGAGTTATTCCCTTAGAAAAATCGAAATTAAAAATGAAAAAAAGCTGACTTGTGATTTTAAAACGTTGTATTACTGAGGATTTTGAAATTTTCTTCTTGATTTTTTACTTCAACCATTTGAAACATGTATTTTTACTTTCCTAAATGGAGTACCTAACTTGTTCACAATTTTTAATTTTATATCAAAATGTGGAAAATTGAAAAAAGCTCTAAAAAGTTAAATAACTCGAAAACCACTGGCATTTGACTCCTGGTTAATTGGAACAAAATTGTTGCAAATTTGGTTACCTTTCCAGGAATGTATCGAATCACCAGTCACCCTGTATAAAGAGGAAAGATTTGATTGTTTGTTTGTTTGTATGTTTGTTTGCATTGAATAGACTCAGAAAATACTGAACCGATTTGATAAAATTTTCACTTTTGGGAAGCTACACTATACTACTATATTGAATTTTCAAAAAAAATTGAATCCTTACTAAAATTCCAATAATATAACCCAAGGCGAGAAAAAATACCTAAAATTTTCTTTACATCGCATGCGCTACGAAAACTATTGATGATTGAATAAAATAATTTAACACGACTTTGTAGAAGACATCATTATTTACAAGAAGTGTCGGGACAGTATATGTCTATCTATTATAGTTATGCCACAATAAGTGTTCTTTTATTTAAAAAAAATGTAATTTAAATGCGGCAGAGATATAGGCGTCACTGGGGTATGAGCCGGACGGGAGGGAACCATCAGAATGCTACATTATTCCAGATTGACATAGACAGCCTATAGAATATTTTGATAAAGTTAGGGATCTATAAAGATCATAAGAATACTGATCTTTTTTTTAAATACCTATCTACCCGTGCGAAGCTGGGCCAGACCTCTAGTTCCTTATATACTCGGCCTTACTGTGCATTTACATCGAGATGCCGATCCAATTCCAATATTAAAAATGATGTCATCATGACATTTAGATGTCGGTTTCCAAACATAAAAAAGGTTTATGAAGGTCTTTTTCATATCTGGTATTGCTTTACAAAAAGGTATAAATATTAAATAAGGATTTATATCTACAATTATTTTTATTAATTTTTATTTATTTATTTATTTTGACAAAACACATTACAGAGGACAACTACCTATACAATATTAAAAGTAGAAACACTATAAATGTATGGCCTTAAGCTATGTTGACCTCCATCGAGATTGATTAAAACAGGCACAACATGTTCTAGAGAAAGAAAAAAAATATCAATAGGAAAACTCTTAGTATAAGTGAAATATGAAAACGGCTAAAGATAAACTCATACTAACAAAAGTAAAGACGGTTGACATTGAAATCGCAATTCAATTTCTAGAGTAATCCCCCTGGTTCTTAGTGAATTTTCACCAGTCCCTTAGTCCCTCCATCTTTTGTGCAGTTTGCCTGGGCACCGTCTGTTCCAGAATACAATTTCTACACGTAATAACCCCAGGAGGAGAATTTAAGAGAGATTCACACAACATTCAGCGTGCATTTTCGGCGGAATGAAATTTAAATTCACGCTTTTTTGTTTATTTTATCACATATTTCATTATCTTGGTGTAGTAGGTACATAGCTTATATAGATTAGATACATTTTACCTACATGATCACAGAAAAATCTAAAGATATTATAAACGAAAGTCAGGTATGTGCGAACACTTATAGCTCGCTTGGTTTATTGGATTCTCCTCCGTTCCGGATAACAGAATTATTACAAAAAATCGAAAAATGGATAGCAAATAATAAAGTTAGTATGGAAAGGATTTACTGACAATAATGCCATCTGTGAAAAATTCCATAACAGAACATTGAGTTTCAAAACATTGGTATACTTACGCAGATTTTTGATGAAATTTCTTTCAAGCTTTCAGAAATAATTGTTTAACATTCAAACATATATGTATTTTAAACGTATTTTTATACAAATTACAAATTCGAAATCAATATTCATAGTAACTACAGGACAACGTCTCTCGGAAAAGTTAGTAAAAAAAGAAAAAATTCAGAAGTCTTCTATTACACTACCGAAATCCACGTCTCATTCATCGTAAAAATACTTTTTTAGCTGTTTCTTGCTTTGACTCAATGTTGATACGGTGTACCTTACTTTTTCTTGAAGTATTGTTTCTACAATATCCCTGATAATAATTATTTTCCTAGTAGGTAATCCTAATAACATATCTACTAGGTAATCTAACCATGGATAGTCTCATCAGAATCTGACAGATCTTGCTTTCTACATGCCCACTAGAAGGGGAAACGTTGGGCAAAATATTGCCCACAAGATAGCCAAAGCCGGACACTAAATCAGTTATTTTTCCCCTTAACTCGCTTCAAGAACACAAGATTATTTTTTATTCACTGGTAACTTTTTAATGATCAAAACTTTCCACGGCATATGAAGCATTCTTTGACTTCTTCTTCATCTTCTCCCTAGCTTGCTCCCAACCTAGCGTCTAAGTAGACTGTTGGGGTCAGCTCTCTTTGTTCTTAGGCTATAAAGTCCGTCTCTGCTGCACCACCTCTTCCAATCCTAATCTTCGCATCCGGTCACGCCTCTGCACCACCCAGGAATTCTTTGGTCGTCGTCTATTTGTCACACGTGGAACACTCATGTTGATGGCCTGATTTACAATACATATGTTCCTGCTGAAGCATTCTTCAGACTATGTACAATATGTAGGTACCCACCTTTATCAGTACCCGTATTCTAAGTTTTATCGGAAGGTAGTCCCGGAAGTAAAGTGAGTAACACGATACCTACATTCTGTATGGAAAACGCCTATACGTAGGTACGAATGCGAGAATCGCTTTTGTTTCTAGAAATATCTTTGTGGCGGCGCTATACACGTTTTCCATATAAAATGTTTCGTGTAATACTCGCTTTACTTCCGTGACTACCTTCCGATAAAACTTAGAATAGTGGTAGGTACGGTAAGAAGCTACAGCTAAGCAAACAAATTGTGACGTTTGTCGGTAGCGGTGTGTGACATACGATTTTTTATTTTTAATCTTTTAGCGTTAACACAGAGGAATTTTATGTTTTGATCATAAAATTAGTTGAAGGAAGAAAGTACCTATGGGTTTTGTTGTGTTGTCTTGTGCTTGTGGATGAAAGTAAAATGAATTATTATTGATAAATAATTATCTTCAGTCACGTGACTGTTGAATAAAGGAACCAATTTTCGGTTCTGCGCATCCAAAAAAGTTCTCTAATAATATTAATTTGTACTCGGTGTGTCCAACGAACTAATTCAATCTGACATTTCACCCAAATATTTTGAGAGCAGTTTTAGTAATGCTTTTTAAAAATGAACGATCATTTCTTAGAATTGATATGAGTTTTTGTAGATAGGTAGGTACCTAATAATGGATAGGCATGCGTCCATATTATCAACCCACTTGAAAATAGTATGAAGCATTGTCTTGCGTAATCAACAAAGCAAAGTGAAAATCGGAATTGGTTGCTCTCTTGTTCTCAACAATTTCCAACTTTTATCTCTATTTTTCATTTTATTATTAAATTTCTACTTGTTGCATACATGAGATTTTTCGACATGTTGAACATGTTGAGAATCCTCATGATTAGGAGTTTCGGAGACAAACATTACCACCTAATGGCGAACGTTGTTAACGTAAAGTGATCACACTAAGCCAGCCTTCGAAATAACAGTAGAAGACGGTCGTAAGCCCGTAGTGGTTTGTTCCATTTAAAAATCGAACATTAGTAATGAATTGTTAGAGTCATTAGTTGTTATTTTTTCTTTAAAGTGAAAATCAGCTGATTTAATCATATCAGTTTTGATCTCTATCTTTTGACAGTGATATGTTGATATTTTGTAATGTTTGTATTTTAAATCTGGCGATACTGTTTTGACGTCTGAATTTAAATAACAGTAGAGCAATTTCTCTTAAATATCCATGAATGATTTTTATACCAGTGTAAACCGGTTAGTCAAAAATATTTCAGTAGGTTCCCACTCAACCTTTTAGTACTTCAACACCTTTGGTCGAGAGTCAACCAGTGGGGCTAGTACGAATTTCATCGAAAGCTTATTGCACGCTAATAAGCGCTTATAAACGTGCAAATAGTGTTCTAAAACCAAACGATCGATCGAATCGTTCGATAATTTTTGTTTGGAAAATTTTCGAAACTCTGTCGATGATCGTTTCGATATTCAATCATCGAAAACTTAAACTAGGGGTTCAGAAACATGAATGACATTGATAGATTTGAAAATGTTCTTCTTCTTTTTTTCGGTCAACATAAGAAATGTCAAAAAAATAATCCGATACGTAGATAGTTTATTTCTAGCTTTTGCTTAATCGACACATATACCTACCTTTACTAGAAACGCAATCCTGTCAGACGATAGAATGATATAGTGAGGGTCATAAATTGTTGGATTTCCCTATACCTAAATCAGTTATACTCAGTTATTGGCAGGTAGGTACTATCGTCCCTTAAAATATCCCAATTTTACTTTACCTCATTGAGAACTGCGGACTATTATTTGACATTTTTCTTCGCGTAGTAGCAGTTGTATGTTCATCTGACAATTTGTAATTTTTCTTCCCATACCAACAGTTGTTGTATGGAGGTAACTCTGATCAAGTATCAAATAATATATCCTCGATATAATATTTCCCGCTAATGCCAGTTATTATTTAGGTATATTCAAAGCAACTATCTCCTTAAATACTTCTATTACTTAAATAATAAAAAAACTATTTCGCGTGGGGTTAGTTAAGTGTTTTGACGTTACATGGCTACGGACGAACTTATATAACTATTCATTAGGTAAGTATAATTATTGATGATTATCACGTGATTTGAGGGGGTGACGGTTGGAAAAAAAACTCGCCAAGTTACTAAAAAAACATCACATAAATAAATTATGGACGAACCCTTCAGGATATTCTCACTTTTCCATAGCAAGAATAGAGTGGAGTGAACACAATATATCCACTATTTTTATATATTTTAAATGAGTTAAATATTATCTTTTGACAAGACTATATTATCCTTTTCAAAGAGATAACATCTCCATTATTATTATTATTGTCATATTCTTGTCAGGGGGTTTTGATTTATAGATAACGTCCACTGTTCATTTGACAGCCATGTGCAATGCGTAAAGCATAGAAAAAAGAAAACAACGGTTGCGTAATACCTAATTAGACCCATCATGCAGTGATTGAATGTAAATTTGGTATCTATGGCAAGATAAGAAAGATATTTCTCATCTGCTTTCCTTTGCGGCTTATTCACATTATTTACACTGTTCCTCGTTTCCCTTATTGTCATCAATTTACTTCAATTCCATCAGTCTTCCTGAATTCCTATACGACTTTGATCACGACTTCCATTCAAGGGTGTAATAAATTTCTCATGGCTCAAAAAACAGACAATACATCCAATAGGTACATATTCATTTAAAACGTCGTCCATCGAATAAACGCAGAATAAGCAAATGTTCCACAACAGCGTACCAAATGGAATGTCAAACTAAGGTAGGTATACGAAGTTGAGAATAGTTTGACATTCCATTAGTACGGCAGTCGAAGAAGATTTGCTTATTCGATGAATGAATAGTTACCGTACGCTTCATATATATTTCTTTTTCGCTTCAGATGGGAAGCAGCTTCCCAGCGGCTTCCCATCTGCCCCAGATGATGATTGGTGGAATCCAATCGAAGCGTCGGGCGACCAACGGCTCTTTTCAGAGCCAACCTGAGTACACGGAGTACCCAAAACGTTTCGTTCACGCATCGTATATTTCTCTCCGTGACCACCTCTTCACAGATATATATATATATATATATATATATATATATATATATATATATATATATATATATATATATGTTGTTATGCCTATAGGGCTCGGGAGACAAAAAACATGAAAATATTATGTAATACCTATAAGCGAAACAAACAGAAAAATTTCAAACTACTTCGGTTAGTATACTAAAACCCGTGGGAGGTATTGTGTGAGGAATGCCCTCCCTGATCCCCTCTAAGGATGGTACATTTAGAGGCTCTTCTAGTGAATTTAATTTAATTGTCACACGACTGTGTAACTAGTAAAACAAAACAAGCAAAATTTAAATCCTCATATAATACGAACTTGGGTATGAACAAATACTATGGTTAGTAAACTAAGATACTCAAACCTCTACTGCAACCAGCCAATTAATCCCAGTAGGTACCACTACACAACAATTATTATTTATTTACACACTAATATCAAACACATTCAATCACTATGTATCACTAATTGTCTCTACTTGTTTACTTTAATACGTCACTACGCGATTACAGTATTCCCGACACCCCTCTACGCTTATTTCCAAATATAAACCCAAAATCACTTCCACCGAATAACTAATTATTTTACAATAACTCTACGTATACTGTCGGATCAAAATACTACGTCAAACTCTAAAACAACACAGGCAAGCGTTAGCAGTGTAAGTCTAAATGCGTGCAGCTACGTGTAAGCGTGTTATGAGGGCTCGCCTGGCAATACAGCTATTTTTAAGAAAGCTTCCGAGAGGCGGAGTCAGGACAAGGAAGGGGGAAAAATGGATGATCTTATTGGTGGAGGCGCCTGTGATGTAGTGTGCGAGGGAGACAGGGTAATTGTTTTTATAACTGCTACAAATTGTCTACGCGCGAACAACTTATAATGAAATAATTATACATAGTTTTTTTTTATGAATCTTTCATATATCTAGTAATTAATAAATCTTTTCTTTATACATCATTTTTTCTTAACCGATATGTTAGTCTTATCTACATTGAACATAAACCTAACTTTAATACATCTCTTAGTAATAATCTTTTGAAAGCTTAATTCAATCTTCTAATCATGTTATGCCAATTTATCTCTTAAAATTAATTACAACCTTGTGAATCTTATATACTAGAAATCTTATATACTAGACATGTTCAATAATTGTCTTAATATTAATTCTTATTAATCTTATTACTAATGTTGGCCATTAATCAATTCTATCTTAGGTAATTCTTAACCTACACATAGGTATATTCCTTCTTAATTAAGATGCTTATCAGTAATTAAACTAACGTGCCTTAATCAATAATTAATCTTATAGTCTTATAATATCTTATATTACTCCTTAAGCATATGTGTTATAATTTATCATTTCAAAACAACATTATAATCTCTACACATTATTTATTCAGTATTTAAGTCTTGTTTAAACCACAGTCTATTATAGAACAACAACATACCTACTTCTGTTAATTTACAGTTACAACTACATAGGTACATAATTTGATAATCAAAATACAATGCCATCTAAACAATTATATTTGCCATACCAACCCCTTATTATATTCTATATTTTATTATTACAAGGATTTTTTCATTCTGCAAAACAATAACATGCACTCAAGAGCTACCCTTATCTACGGTGTTTCGAAGCATCCAAAAAAACCCGTTTCACTAGAATATTGTGAATTAAACAAAAGCCTATGTTAGGGACAAACTGTCGCCGTGTTATTGTTTTCTTATCGCTCGGAACCCACAATGGGATCTACCCACATCCCCTACTTTCATGATTTCTCAGAACAGATTTTGAACGCATCAACCGATCATAACATCCGCCCCCTCTTAAACGTTCAAAATCTGTTATTTAAATAACTGTAAACTAACTTAATATAACCTTCTAGGGCGCCAATACATTCAATGGTAATATCTAGGATAGCTGTGAATGTATAAGCCAGTTATCCTAGTTTAAATAAAAAAAACATCCAACACCAACATTAACTACAATTCTATATATGTTTTAAACGTATTTACCACTACCAACTATATACTTCTAAGTTCTACCCACAACCTTTTTTGTTTTTTTTTTTTTTTGTTTTTGTATTTTTTTTTTTTTTTGTTTTTTTTTTTTTTATAATATATAATTTCTAACTATGTCCTATATTTCTAATATAACTTATTTTACTTCACTACTTAGCCTATATTCCGATCGATAAGAAACTCAAACTTTAATTTAAGGTTCAGTTTCCTGGACCTCTTCCTGTTGAACAGGGGCTAAATTTAATTCGTCTGAATGTACTTTAATAGGTTTTCCTTTACGATCTATCCAGTAAACGTTCCCCCGTCCTACTGGTAATAGAACCGTATAAGGACCGGAGTATTTTGGTGCAAACCCAGCATGAAAACCCGCTACGCGCTTTGAGAGTGGATGTTCTCTCAACATAACCTTCTGTCCAGTGACATAACCAGGGACCTTTCCGTTGGTCTGGGCGTATTTACTTCTATACCGGTCCTGGTTTTGACGAATATTTTTATTTATATCTAATCTATTTGATCTTTCCGGCTTAGTATTTGGGGCTACCGACGACCATTCGCCAGGTCGTTTAATTTCGTAGCCAAATAGAGCTTGGCTTGGAGTCATTCCCGACGCGTCGTTACGTCTTCCCCTAATCGACTCTAAAATTGAGCTTAAGTGCTCATCCCAACGCTTGTGTTCACGCCCTAATAGGTGAACACGGAGCAATTTTTTTAACTCTTGATTTCGGCGTTCTGTTATGTTAGCACGGGGTAGGTAAATCGCTGTGGTCCAATGCTGGCATTGCCACCTATCTATTGCCGAGTTCCAAGACTCGTGACTAAACTGTGGTCCGTTGTCTGAGAGAATAGCCCTAGGATACCCATACCGTGAAAAAATCTCTTTCTCTAACAAGCCTACAATCTGTGGTGCTCTCCCCGATCGCATAGGAAATGCTTCTACCCATTTTGTAAACATATCTGTAACTACTAATAAAACCGTATTCCCCTTAGCTGATCTAGGGTATGGGCCCATCAAGTCAATAGCTAAAATCTCAAAAGGATTTTGTGCTACCGATGATCCTAAAGGCGCGCGTGGACGACTTGGTAACGCTCTTGCTTGAGCACAAGTCATACATCTCTTGACAAACCTTTTCGCATCTCTATTTATGCCTGGCCAGATAAAATATCTCCGAGTCGCTCTAAGCGTTTCCCTTTCACCAGGGTGGCCAGCATGCCTACTGTTATGATAAAAATTTAAAACGTGAGGGATCATAAATTTCGGTACGATCAGTTTCGGAACTGATTGTCCGCTAACCTGTCTATATAAGTAACCATCAATTAATTTGTATATCTCCAACCAATGCCTATCCCGGGCATTTATTGGTGGACTGTTGGCAGAAAGTAAGTTTTCCAAATGGTTTATCATTCGAGACAACCGTAGATCGGTGCGTTGCGCGCCACGCACGCGATCTGCCAGTTTTCCAGACTGCTGATCTTCAGCGTCCCGAAGATCCAGACCGTTCCCAATGAGCGTCACCTGAGGTAGACCTCTATCTGTTTTCCAGCCCTCCTGGCTAACATTGGGGTACATTCCCCTATCTAACGAATCAATATCTTCAGTGATATTAGATTCGGCCGGATTTCTTGACAAGAAATCTGGTAACTCATTTTTCCTACCTGGGCAGTGTTCTAACGTAAAATTAAACTCCTGTAATAACAATGCCCACCTAGTTAACTTAGCTCTTTCATCTTTAACCCGTTCTAGCCATGTCAACGCCTTGTTATCTGTACGTAGGATGAAATGTGTACCTTCCAAATACTGACGATATTTCTTTATCGCCCAAACAGCCGCGAATGCTTCCTGTTCATTCGAATGCCAGCGTTTTTCTGCATCAGAAAAACGAGCACTAGCGTAAGAGACAATATCACGACCGCCATCAGGTCGCTCGTGATATAGAACGGCGGCAACGCCGAACTTGCTGGCATCTGTTTGCAATACGAATTGCCTCTCGAAATCTGGCCTGCATAGGGAGAGTGGCCTACTTATAGCAATTTTAATGCTATCCATTGCATTTTGTGCTGAGGCATTCCATTTGAATGGCCTCTTCGTGCTCAACAAATCGGTTAATGGAGCTGCTATCTCTGCAAAACGATAAAGATACTCGCGCAACCAATTCGATAAGCCGAGGAAGGACCTCAACTTCTTTCTTGAAGTAGGCACTGGGAAGTTTGCAATAGAGATTGCATGTAACTTCTGGGGATGGTTACCACTAGCCGAAACTACGTGACCTAAAAATTCTAATTCTGTGGTACCGATCCTGCACTTATCTGAAGCGCACCGCAAATTATATTGCTGTAACCGTTCTAAAACTAATCTCAAATGATACATATGTGAAGCCCAATCTTTAGAATAAACGATCACATCATCGAGATAAACAAGGCAAAAATCGCGTAGATATCCAGCCAAGACCTCTTGACTCATTATCCGTTGAAATGTTCCTGGGGAACCTTTCAAACCAAAAGGCATAACTCTAAATTGATAGCAAGCTCCGTCAGGGGTTGAAAAAGCGGTTAAATGTTTACAATCCTCAGACATTGGGATCTGCCAATAACCTTTTTGTAGATCAAATGACGAGAAATATTTCGCGTTACCTAAATCTTTTAACGTTTCATGAATAATGGGTAAATGTGATGGTTCGTCCTCAGTGACGTCGTTGAGTTTACGATAATCTACACAAAAGCGATATTCATCCTTCCCTCGCTTGGGGACCATAACTACCGGAAAACTATAACATGATCTACTGCTTTCGATCACGCCATCAGCCAGCATGCCTTCCAGCTGGGCCAAGAGATGCTTCTTTTTCTCATCAGAGAGCCTATACGGAGGTAAACGAATCGGGCGTGCATCTTTCAGCTTAATCTCGTGAGGTTGTAGCGGAGCAGGGCCAGAATATGGAAGAAATACCTCTTTAAAATCATTTAAAATACCTATAAGACTCTCTCGGTGTCCGCGAGGTATATCGGATTGCAACTCTGGCAATTCGACATCACACTTCATTTCCCCACGTACCGGTATCAAATGCGTCGTCACTCTTTCTACTCTACCGAAATGAAGGCAACCCCTATGAAAATCTATAACGCACTTTTGTGACGTCATCCACGGCACTCCGAGAATAACATCATCCCTAAGCTTATCTACGACTAAAAACTCACAAATAACCTCTATACCCTGAACTAAAATATTTGTCTCAAGTCTAGCCGTTACCTCCATGTAAGCACCTTGTTCTGCTAAATATAATCTGTCAATATGGGTGTGTTGCTTACGCAAATTTCTAGTTAATCGGCTACATACAATATTATACGAAGACGCAGAGTCCACCAAAGCTGTACACTCTATATTATTAAACGACATTCTAATTCGCGGGAGTAATGGCGTTCCCGAATCTACAATAGCTACACACTGCGGTTCTTCAAAAAATTCTATCGCATCTAAATCTACATCTGATAACCTTTGTCTATCTCTATCGCGTTGTGGACTCTCTACCTCTTCGGAACTTGAACCCAAAAGTCTAAAATTATCGCGCTCAACATCTTTACCCTTACCTTCACGATGTAACCACGCTTGAACCTCGACTGGCCCATCACTACTTTCGCCCGTATCTTCCCATATTAGCACCTCATCTAACGTTTCATTATTATTTATAGAAATTGGTTTAGAAACTATGTTTCTAGACCTGAGCTTCACATCATTATCAAGGACCTTTGCTACAGGTTGAATAGTCGGTCGTAACTTTGATTCAACCTCCCTATGTTCTAATCCGTTTTCTAGTGATTGCCCTGAGACGGCTTTGATCCGGCGTTCCGTCCAGGGCCTTGAGCGTTTAAATTCACGTTCTGATTTCCGTTTTGCCTACCCCTGTTTTGATTCCAATTGTTTCTATTCTGTCCTTGCCCATTTCTATTCCAGTTATTATTATTCCTATTTTGACCCTGTCTATTATCAAAGTTATTCCTTGCCTGATTATTGTTAAAATTATTACTATCCTGTCTATTATTGTTAATCGTATTTCTATTCCTATTCTGACTATTAGATCCGTTGTTATTTCCACTGTCCCTTCTAAAGCTATTTCTATTTTGATTACCCCTATTTTCAAAATTCCTCGCCTGATTGAAATTATTATTATTTGAGTTTCTAAAGCTATCCGACTGATAATTATTATTATTCCCTTGTCTATCTGACTGAAAATTTCCCCTGTTATTATTGTTATTTCTCTGCCTATGGAACTGTCCGTTCCTATTCCTATTATTAAAACTCCTATCGTTCATATTCCTAATCAATGGACAATTCCTTTGTAAATGCTGACCGTTGCAATTAAAGCAAGAAATGCTAGTGGTTCGCCTTTGAGGCTGATGTGAAGCTGGTGCTGGTTCGTTATTTATTACTGGATATACCAGTTCCGTCGGAAAATCAATCTCGGAGACTCTGCTCTCCAAGCTGTCAAACGTTATGTCCTCTTTCGTGAACTCCCTACGCAGAACATTGGTGTAACGTGGAAGCATCAAATTTAATAGATGGAAAGCAAATTCAGCTGAATAAATAACCTCGTTTCCATAAACCCGGTCATAAACTTTTGTCTTTCTACTCAAAAATGAAGAACCAGACTCATTCTCTTGCTGTTTATGTGAGAGTAAATGGCCAGTCAATGCTAGTCTGTTATTATCAATCCCATACCGTTGTAATAAAAGAGCGCTGAAGGCCGACCATCTCAGCAACCCATTTCCACGGCTGGTCCACCAGGTTTTCACGTCACCGCGAAGTTTCAGAGCAGCCAACCTGACTTTCTCCGATTCCCTAATGTTCCGAAGAGCAAAGTACTCTTGGCAATCCGCGATAAATGCCTTCGGACATTCTTGAGGTAACCCGCTAAAGAAGAAGTTCTCATTGAGAACTTCATCTCTCACATAAACAATCTGTGGCCTTGTATCAAAGCTTCTATCTCTCGTTTCTAATGTGTCAGCTGGTGGCACATTGTGGTCATCATCGTCATGTGACGAAATGGGTGGCGTTTCGTCAACGCCTAACGAACCTGCCGATGCAGCCCCATTTCTCGTGACCACCGCGAAAATAAAAAGTTTGCAAACGCGTAGCAACAACTCGAACCAATTGAAAATAATCATTTTACTTGTCGATGTAAAATGGGATTTAAACTAATGAAATTGATGGATAGTAAGAAAATCTTATTGGATTCTAGTATAAACCGCGACGTCTCCACGTGTTCAAATATTCCAAATTTCTATAAAATTCACTATAAAAATAATACAAATTGAAGACTCGTCTCAGGGTGAATTCGTCAATGCTTAATATATAACTAAACACACGTTGGCGCCAAGTTGTTATGCCTATAGGGCTCGGGAGACAAAAAACATGAAAATATTATGTAATACCTATAAGCGAAACAAACAGAAAAATTTCAAACTACTTCGGTTAGTATACTAAAACCCGTGGGAGGTATTGTGTGAGGAATGCCCTCCCTGATCCCCTCTAAGGATGGTACATTTAGAGGCTCTTCTAGTGAATTTAATTTAATTGTCACACGACTGTGTAACTAGTAAAACAAAACAAGCAAAATTTAAATCCTCATATAATACGAACTTGGGTATGAACAAATACTATGGTTAGTAAACTAAGATACTCAAACCTCTACTGCAACCAGCCAATTAATCCCAGTAGGTACCACTACACAACAATTATTATTTATTTACACACTAATATCAAACACATTCAATCACTATGTATCACTAATTGTCTCTACTTGTTTACTTTAATACGTCACTACGCGATTACAGTATTCCCGACACCCCTCTACGCTTATTTCCAAATATAAACCCAAAATCACTTCCACCGAATAACTAATTATTTTACAATAACTCTACGTATACTGTCGGATCAAAATACTACGTCAAACTCTAAAACAACACAGGCAAGCGTTAGCAGTGTAAGTCTAAATGCGTGCAGCTACGTGTAAGCGTGTTATGAGGGCTCGCCTGGCAATACAGCTATTTTTAAGAAAGCTTCCGAGAGGCGGAGTCAGGACAAGGAAGGGGGAAAAATGGATGATCTTATTGGTGGAGGCGCCTGTGATGTAGTGTGCGAGGGAGACAGGGTAATTGTTTTTATAACTGCTACAAATTGTCTACGCGCGAACAACTTATAATGAAATAATTATACATAGTTTTTTTTTATGAATCTTTCATATATCTAGTAATTAATAAATCTTTTCTTTATACATCATTTTTTCTTAACCGATATGTTAGTCTTATCTACATTGAACATAAACCTAACTTTAATACATCTCTTAGTAATAATCTTTTGAAAGCTTAATTCAATCTTCTAATCATGTTATGCCAATTTATCTCTTAAAATTAATTACAACCTTGTGAATCTTATATACTAGAAATCTTATATACTAGACATGTTCAATAATTGTCTTAATATTAATTCTTATTAATCTTATTACTAATGTTGGCCATTAATCAATTCTATCTTAGGTAATTCTTAACCTACACATAGGTATATTCCTTCTTAATTAAGATGCTTATCAGTAATTAAACTAACGTGCCTTAATCAATAATTAATCTAATAGTCTTATAATATCTTATATTACTCCTTAAGCATATGTGTTATAATTTATCATTTCAAAACAACATTATAATCTCTACACATTATTTATTCAGTATTTAAGTCTTGTTTAAACCACAGTCTATTATAGAACAACAACATACCTACTTCTGTTAATTTACAGTTACAACTACATAGGTACATAATTTGATAATCAAAATACAATGCCATCTAAACAATTATATTTGCCATACCAACCCCTTATTATATTCTATATTTTATTATTACAAGGATTTTTTCATTCTGCAAAACAATAACATGCACTCAAGAGCTACCCTTATCTACGGTGTTTCGAAGCATCCAAAAAAACCCGTTTCACTAGAATATTGTGAATTAAACAAAAGCCTATGTTAGGGACAAACTGTCGCCGTGTTATTGTTTTCTTATCGCTCGGAACCCACAATGGGATCTACCCACATCCCCTACTTTCATGATTTCTCAGAACAGATTTTGAACGCATCAACCGATCATAACAATGTTAATATAAAGCTTTTCGCGACGCGGAATATGTAAATTGTTATTTCGGATGAGATAAATGTTGTACCCCTCTTAAATGTGTTCACATATAATGATATCAATAATGTTGCAAAAGTCAGTAGGTAGTTGAAATAATAAAATTAATAATTAAAATATCTCTATAAACAGTATCAATATAAATAACAATAAAATATAAACAATAATACAAAATCAACAATAAACAAAAATAAATAAAAAGTCCAAAACAAACAAATAAACAAAGCATCAATCACAAAGGAGGGATAAAAGAAAGGAATGGGAGAGAAAAAAGTGTAAGTATCAGCAAGTGTAATCATTGGAAACAGAGATAGGCATTATAACGATACCTAATAAAAATAACGCCTCTAACGTTATTCATATTAAACGATATTTGTAAATAATATTAGTTGAACAAAAATAATAGTCAAGCTAATATTAAGCAATAATAATAGCCTACCCTCATCCCTCATGTACATGACCTTTCATACCTTTCCGGATACAAAATTTTGGAAACGACCTTTTTTAGGAAAATGTTAACTTTCCAGATAAGTACCTACCAAATTTTGAAAATGACCTTTTTTAGGTTTGTAAAATAAAAAAGCTTTAATCTTTTAATAAAAACTTTATTTACAATTAATGAAACTGCTATAACGTTTTTGAATTTAAGCAGTTATTCCGCTTAAATTCAAAAACGTGCAAATATGTCAATCTCTGTCTTGAAGTTGCGCAGCATTCTATGGAGTGGGTTTGTTCCTGCAAACTGCTATTTAGTACCTGCTTCAGCAAGGCCGTAGCCAGGAAATAATTTCGGAGGGGGCTTAGCTTAGTTGTGCAGTGGAAGAGTAGAAAAACATAAATGGGTCGCCGTGTGTAACCACACATTTCGGGCAACGTAATCCCAATCTATTTCTAGTCTAAGTACTTCCATTTTAATGTCACGTCAAAAAACAATTAATTAGGTATATTATTTAATGATAGTAAGAAACCTAATTTAGACTAGAAGCTTCCGAAGTGTTTTGTAAACACAAAATTATATCTTTTAATAAACTGATGCCAACTTGCGAATTAAAACTCTTTAAAAATGTTCGATGAAGATACAATATACGAATGGTTTCTGTTAAAGTTTACGAAATGAGTGCTCTTGCTAGGTTAGTCGTAGGAATCCATAGTTCCCTTTTCCACGCGAGATACAGACCTGTAATTTTGGAATACTCAAAATGTGGAAAAAACTCGGGCAAGATTTGAATCCGTTTGTACATTTTTACATGAAGGAAAATCCGTCGTTGAAAACTAAATTTATTATAATATTTCCATCTCTAGATGCTCCATGCTGAAATATGTACTCGCCTTCAAACATAATTTATTCAGTGATATTTATTTTGTTAGCTATAGGTACTTACTTACCAACATTCCGACTGATAAAAAAGACAATAATGATTAAAAAAAGGCTATTGTCGTACGCGGAACAAAATCAATCAGTGTTTTGGCTCAATTAACAATCAATTAATTTCTTATCAAGATGGACAGATAAGCCTTTGAAAATCTTTATATAACGCCTGAACAGATTGACAAGTTTTAGTTATTTTAATATCAGTTTGATGGTGCAGTGATTAGGTACGTTTCAAGCCTTCATGTTTAAACTACATACATAGGACATAAAATTTCTTTTCCTTTTACTTACCTACGGCTAATATTCTTATTTGTAACTAATGTGCGAATTTTTACATAATATCTGAGTGGTTTATGAAAGACACGTTCTTTCTAATTAAGGTCAAATTTAAAAGTAATTTTCATAGAAAGTGTAATGATTGACTGATTGAAAAAAAATAATAATTGCATGCTTTGCTCTGTATGTTGATTCTGTGATGTCTTTGCTACGTGAAATGTTATGTGTTCATTTGGTTCATACTAGCAATGTAAAGAAAAGTATTAATAAATAAATAAGCCGAAAAATATACCAAATTATATGGCGAAAATATACTCAACCGTCTGATTTATAAAAAGAAATCGTTAATCGTTAGATTACATATAATTCACTGATCAGTTTTTACTTTATTGTAAAAAAAATATTTGATCCGCGTTTGTTATGATTGTATGAAGATGACATTTCACACGAAATTTTGTAAACAAACAAAATAGTAGCCCGGCAACGGGAGTGCTTACAGCCGAGATGCGCTATGTCAGATTTGAATGATTTCGAGTAGGTGCAGAATAGGTGCCAGACCTTATTTTTTAATTTTATATTATCAAAATATTGTTAAGTCCTTATAAAATCACACGAAACCTTAATGTTTTGGCCAAAATGAACTAATTTATGTTAATTTTTATATTTGTACCTACTTTAAAAGTAATCTTTGAATATTTTCTTCAAAACGTCATTATATTTATCATAAATTTTGTTGGTGCATCATGGTTGTAAGACCTCGATGATTACTGGAATGCAATATTTGCTTTATTTGTTTAAAATTTCTATTGTCAAAATGTTAAACCAAAACAAAATGGACCAAAATATGTAGGGAGCACCTAATTGGACGGGAAAAAACTTAAAAACAGTATATTGATTACAGAAAGCGTTGTTGTACACTCGAAACCATTGTCAGTTGACATAAAATCCAACATGGTGGGCTAAAATCTACAGAGATCAGCTCGCAATCAATCGATATGGGTTAAACTACCTCGACGACGGCTTGATCGCAAATTTTCAACCGCTGAACTCTTTTTTTCCACTGATCAGAGTTTTTAAATAAAGCAGAAAAAGTAACGAATTTTCCTGATTAACAACCCAGCTTATGGCCATAGGGAGGCAACGAACTGCACACGATGTAACGCAATATGTCAATGATATCCGTTGTATGTGAATGGATAGCTTAAAAAAAGGAAGTATCGCTTCTCTGGTGCTCTAGAGTTTAGACACAAGCTAGGTTGTATTCCCAGATGAGTCTGATTTTCCACAGATCAAATATTACGAGAAAAGTTGAGCGAGAAAAGAAACTTTAGGATATAAAATAGAAGTAGAACACTCGGCTAGAAAAGGTTACCAAGAGCTCTCGAAACCTTGCACATCTTATTTTAACAAACATTCTAGAACCTCTTGATGGAAACTGTGGTTATGTGATAAGAACCCATCTCTTTCTCACTTTTATTTATCCTGAATTCTGGGTAGTGAGTACGTAAGGGCTATAGCACGACTAACTACTTCCTAGTGTAGTTAGCGCGAGTACGTAACGTCCGACTTAACTACAAATGTAGTTAGATGTGTGTTTCAGCGTGGTTATTATAACAGCATCTGTCGGGTCGCGTTCCAGTGTAGTTAGCAGTAGTTAGGCAGTTTATATGTGGTTTAGAGCTGTCAAAGTTGCGCGCTTTGTTATTATTTTTGCATCGTTTGTTTTAAATAATTAATTTATTGGAAATAAGAATGCATTACTACTTTTATTAATTTTATTTTTTATTTTATTTCCCAAATTAAATATTTTACAATAAAATAGTAATACCGTAATACATATAAAACTAGGTTAATATTTTTTTTTATTTGGGATTTGTTATCGACGAGATATATTTTTTGTCAGCCGATTGGAACAACTCAAGTTTGTAGAAAAATTAGCAGACGAAAGGGAAAACAATACATGATTTTGAACATTTGTATGGAAATTATTAAAAAATAAATAAATAAAAATAAAATCTTTCCTTTTTTCTCGCAAGCAAATATTTTACAAACAATTAAGACATACAAATAATAATTATGATAAAAAATCTATAGGGAAAATAAAAGAGTATTCAAAGAGTATCATAAAACATCAAGTGTATTTACTTCTTAAAATTATTAAAATTCCACAAATCATAACTGTTTTTATATATTTGATGAAAAATGTCAAATAATGATGGCCGCCACAAGTTTCTTCATTGAAAAATACAATGAAAAAAACATTTTTTTGTGTTAGATGTTGGCAAACCTTACTATTTCCGGCTTAAAACTTAACTACATTGCGTTATCGCGTTACGTACTCGCGCTAACTACTAATGTAGTTAAGTCGTGGTTATGAGTAGTTAGATTGATGTGTGGTTAGTCGTGCTATAGCAAAAGTTACGTACTCACTACCCAGTTGTTTTTGTCTTTTTCGTTTCAGGTAAAAGAACACATACTGCTATGTATCAAACGAACGATTTGATTAATTGAAGGACCATTAAGCAAGGAGCAACGCATAGTAATATTGGACTGAGAAGATTTCTTTAACAATGACCTTGACTACCACAATTATCTATGTGGAATCAAAGAAAAGCAACACAACTAATCAATATCTTGCAGCAATTATAGGTAGGCAATTATTGTGCAATAACTTTTTTTTAAATCAAGAAATGCAGCACTTACACTACTGTGTCACCGCGACCAAATTAGATCTATTGTGCTCCCGAAAGATTGACAACGATTGCTCTAAGTCTGTGACCCGATGTGCTTGGAACCCCATCGAAATAAGTGTACAACGTTCTAATTTTATTGTCTAGATTCTTGTGACCATTTTTCAGGAGTAGATCTTAACGATATAATTAGAACGTTGTGCACCAACAAAGCCAATAGGCAATAAAGACGAGACATTAACAAAAATGGATATATTCATACCCTGGCGCCAAATACATGACAGCAGTCGCAGTCTTTAAATTTGGTTGCTCTCTTGTTCTCAATAATTTCCAACTTTTATCTCTATATCTCATTAATTTTTTTTTTTTTTATTAAAAAATAAAATTACAAAATATAATATAAATATAAACACATAATATTAAAATTTTTAACAACAATTCTCTCTCATAAAGCATAGAGCTTGTGTTGAGAGAGTGTTTTGACTAACCTGATTTTGTATGTCACATTATTGAGCTTATAAAAACTTTGATACTTACATACAATATACATTCATACATACATCTCCGTGGCATCCATACTTCAAACAGTCATGTCATATTATTGAGCTTATAAAAAAATTAAATATCTACTTGTTGTATACATGGGATTTTTCGGCATGTTGAACATGTCGAGAATTCTCATGATTAGGAGTTTCGGAGACTTAAACATTACCACCTAATGGCGAACGTTGTTAACGTAAAGTGATCACACTAAGCCAGCTTTCGAAATAACAGTAGAAGACGGTGGTGAGCCCGTAGTGGTTTGTTCCATTTAAAAATCGAACATCAGTAATGAATTGATAGAGTCATCAGTTGTTACATATCTATATAATAATTCAGAAATGTTTGTTTTTTTATTTGCCTTTGACAATACTTTACCGTTATGTCCGAGCATCACGCCTAAACGGCTGAACCGATTTCACTAATTCTTTTTTTGTCGTGTTGGCTTTTATCAGTAGAAGGTTCTTATGAAAGAAAAAATTAAGAAAGTTGCGTGGTAAATCTACATAATAATTCAGAAATGTTTTTTTATTAGCTTTTTACCGTTATGTCGGAGCATCACGCCTAAACGGCTGAACCGATTTCACTAATTCTTTTTTTGTCGTGTTGGCTTTTATCAGTAGAAGGTTCTTATGAAAGAAATAATTAAGAAAATTGCGTGGTAAATTGGGAAATTAAATAAAACTCGCATTAGCCCCTCCTTCTCTATCTACATAATAATTAAGAAATGTTTTTTTATTTTGCTTTTTACCGTATGTCATAGCATCACCTGCATCACGCTCAAAATACAAATGCTACGTCAGATATGAATCCGCACAGAGCCGTGCAAAATGCCGGAGAAGGTTCTTTAATACAATTTGCTGCATTAACTTTAATATATTTAGAGCTAATTAATAAACCCTATTTTTTAGGATCTTCATACAAAATTTTAATAAACATTAAAAGTGTCATTCTTCTTTTTCTGTGCTTATGTCAGTTATAGAGGTCTACAAAGCAATGGGAAGCTAGACTAGAACCTGTTTAATTACCCACCGATCAAGCCTGACAATCGGAATCAAAAACGTAAAGCAAGACGGGTATAAGCTAGTTCGAAATAAGTGTGCTTGAACAGAAAATATTGGAGGTCGTTCACTCTGCCTACCTCTTAAGGAACACGGCGTAATGGGTAAAACAAGCTTATGCATTATTCATTGACCCTTTTTCTTCTTGTTTCAGCGAGTATCAGCACATTTTGCTATGGAGCATGTGTTGGGTGGCTTTCTCCGTCGCTTCGACATCTCCAGAGTGAGAATTCTCCAACGGGGTTCCCCTTGAATGAGAGTGAAATCGGATCAATAGCCTCGTTCTTCTGTATCGGGGGGCTCTGTGGCACTTATGTGTTTGGTTTCTTAGCCAAGAAACTTGGAAGAAGATGGGCCGGTCTCTTGGTTGGATTCCCATATGCGGTGAGGATTGTAGAAAAGTATTTTGTCAAACCATCTCATGAACTTTCTTCAAATTGAATTGTTTTAATGCTCTCGTCTTTTGTCATAATAGTCATAGGCACTTGGCATTTAAATCAAAGCATTATCAATGAATAGGTACTCACTTTATGACATCACCGCATTTCATCATAGAACGAAATAATACCTACCTAAACCTACCTACATATGTACGTCATTGATACTGACAGAAGTGTCAAAGCCATTCCATATTTTGAATATTATGATTCGTAGGCTTAAATATTAAAAATCATATTATTTTTTTGAAATTCTAAGTCTGCGTTTTTATAAGTATTAATAATTATTTGTCTATGGTTTCTGAATAAAACCAACACCACCTATATAAGAAGGCCCTAGTGCTGGCGGCCATTTTTCCTCTAACGTCACACCCGACCCGTGCTATATGATAGATATCATTGAGTACAGGTAATACAGCTGATATAAGGGTAAGAACACGTAGAAAGCCGATTTCGATAAGGCATGTGCATATATAGCGGGCCTTACAGTGTGACGACATAGGTGGTGCTGAATAAAACCGTCTACGGGCTTTTTAATAACAACTTTTTAGGTACTTAATTAATTTTTTTGTTTCGTTTCAGATATGTTGGATACTGAAATTAACCGTAGCGGATATCAACGCGCTTTATGCGGCCCGTGTGTTTGCCGGACTCGGGGGATCCGGTGGCCTCCTTATAAGTCCTCTGTATTGTTTAGAAGTTGGTAATATTTACGTGAGAGGAGCTTTGGGATCCATAGCAGTGTTGGCCCTGAACGCTGGGGTCATGTTTGCTTACATTATTGGGGCTTTCCTAAGTTACAATGTAGTATTATGGGTCCAATTTTCTTTGCCAGTCATTTACGTGGTCACTTTCTTCTTTATGCCGGAAACACCGCCCACTCTAGTCAGGATGAAGAAATATGAGGTATGTTATTACTTTCTGTGCTTACAGTTATTTTGTTTCTTTCTAAACTTGCAGTGGTGTGCGATCCATCCATTCCAAAAACTTAACTTGATTCCACTGAAATATAACTTATAGTTTTTTTTTTTTTTTTTTACCTTTTTAACTTATAGTTGTTGTTGTTGCTATAGAAAGTGAAGAGGTGCGCCGTGAGTTGATCCTCTATCATTAACCAAAGCACCGGTCACTATTCGAAACCAAAAATATAGCAACAATTAAATAATAATTGTAATATTTCGAGGTGGAATTACACGAAGAAATTCGCCCTTTTACCAAATATTATTTTTACTGAACCAGATATTTCGCTAAAACTAGCGTATACTTCTGCGATACATTTGTTAACTGAAGAATTTGAATCTTTCATTACAAGGCAACAACACGCACATTCTGAAACTATCGGAGGGAATCGCGGCATTTAGAAAGAAACTGCAGTTTGAATGAAAAACCGAATCAAGACAGTGGTCAGGATTGCTTCCCGCAATTTCTATAAAAATATGGATTAAGTAAATTAATTCTAAATAGCTAGCAGAAATTACCATTGTGTTTTTTCACTTGAAATTTCTACTCGGGGTTGGAATCCTGTCTCAGATTGGTTGGGACCGGTTGACTGGTAGACAATGCTTCAAGCATTAAGTTCCGCCGGCTATACTGAGTACTGACACCTATGAGCGTTATTTTTTTTTAATTTTAAAGTAGGGCGCCGTGACAAAATAGGTACCTACTAAACTTGCAAGTGCGCCGTGGGCTGAAAAAGATTGGGAACCCCTGATCTATAGTGTACTTTGCCAAATAGATTGTGGAAAAAGCTTTCTCATGACGAACTATGCATCACACAACGAGTGGTAAAGAAAAAAAAAAGTCCAATTTTCTCCTAGATCATTTGTAATCCGATACTTTCACGCCGATGTTACATTCTCTGGCTATTCTTCAAAATTCTGAAAAAACTTGTGCTTACATATAAGAGAAATTAATGCACTCACCATGGACAGACAGAATAACGAACACAGAAGTCCTTAATCGTGCAGGAGTGAGCAGAGAGCTGCTGACATTGATAAAAGTCCGAAAGATCTCATATCTGGGTCACGTTTTACGGGGAGAAAAATATCGCCTGCCCCATTTGATTTTGAAAGGAAAGATAGAGGGTCGCAGGGGGGCTGGTAGGAGGCAGATCTCTTGGCTGCGCAACATAAGAGAGTGGACCGGGATTGGAACGGTGGAGGAGCTATTCCGGACGGCGCAGGATAGAGAGGGCTTCGCCAGAGTGATCGCCAACGTCGGAGGGACCTGACAGGGCACATAAAGAAGAAGAAGAATGCACTTACGTACCTAATATAAGAAGAATTATGCACATTAAAAGAAATTGAGAAACAGAATTAAGGAGAAATTTCTCAAATGTAATCAATTTTGGAGTCACAGTGAAATGTTTACATAGCAAAATTTTCCAACAATCAAAACATCTAAAATTCGCATTTCCAATAACAGTTCTATTAAAGAAAAAATATATATTTAGTACATATTTTATTTGAAAAAACTCTAGGTATTTTTTTAAATAGAAAGCATTCTTCTATTTCAAGTTCATTAAATTACCTACACACAAAAAATGTTTTGCACAATAAGACAATATTATAAGAGGTTTCACTGTGCGTATAACATTTTTTTTAAAAAAATTTTAAAAAAGTATAAGCTACTTACTTCATAAAAGCGGGGTTGCGTTAATTTGAATTTTCTTTTGCTAATTGCAGGAAGCATCCAAAGCAATCGCTTGGTTAAGAAAAATTCCAATCGATGACCCAGCAACCAAAGGTGTTTTGAATAATTTGAAATTAGAAATCGAATTGGCAAACAACAAGAAGGTGAAAGTGACTAACCCTGATGACTTTAGTAAGTTAAATTATGCACCCTTTTTAATTATTTTTTCTATATTAATAGTCTTACCAAACGGATTTCTATAATCACCACTTTCTTAGATATTAACATGCACTGCGGTTAAACGCAAAACCGTGTACAAACACGCACTGCGGTTGGAGCTTTACTGAATTACATATTTTACTTTAACTACGACCATTGCTTTTTGGCGATTAGCGAGTAGAATGTAAAAAACAAAATATTCAACCGCTGTTTGTGCGCCACCCAACACCACCTATATAAGATGCGCCACCATGCTATGAAAATGGAACGCAGAAAATAATCCAAATACCGTTTAAAAATCGGTCTCTGAAAAAGTCCTCGATGCATAGGCTTGTTTAGAAAGCTGTGTATGCATTTTGTGTTACAATCTTGCGGTTTCAGATCTACTTGATGCAGTGCGTGTTCCTCTTTACGGCCAAGAACGTGACAGTTTTGAGTTTACCTACACAAAATTTCAAATTTCGTTCTAAATATTTCAAACTGTCAAAACATAACCTTATCGTTTCGTAATAATGATTATTTGAATCAAGTAAATAGCGGTGTTTCATGACAATCCGCAGAACTAAATTTTTCATTTGTAGACTTTCGTATTTCGTAAAATTAGTTATAAATTATAATATTTTCTTCCGTGTGTAAAATAACTTAATACTTTTCATAAACTCCTTTTTTCATTAAATAAATATATTTTTATTTTACTATTTTTTTTTCAGGTATTATTGATACAACTACAGCTGAATCTAAGGACGTTGTAGCATGGAAACTATTCTGTAAGTATTTATTTAGCCTCATCAGCAATTTTATGATATAAAATTCAAAATATTTAATGGTGAAAAGGAAGATTATATTTTTATGCAATCCTAATTCAAGTCTCCTTATCTTGTCCGCTATCCGGTGAAATATAAATTAGTAATAATTATTGCCGTGGGATTGGCGGCTAAGAATAGCACCTCTGCTCTTTTTGCTGGTTTTTCGAGCATCCTGTAAGAAGCAGGAAATCGAAAAATCAGATCGGGACCGTGAGGTTGACCACCTCACGTCCTTAAACCTCAACCGGTCAAAAAAGGCACCATAAGCCTCGGACGCCTTCGAGCGCAATGGAGAGCTCTTGGTGCCTCCCTATGCCCCTATGTGGGGTTTAGGCCCCCTGTATTGCGGGTTGGTTTGAGGGGGATCTGCGGCGGGCTTGATTTGTGTGGGGCCGGCTTTTTGGTTTGATTGCTTCGATCGAACTAGAGGGTTGGTTTCGTGCGGGTTTGGTTTGCCGCGGATTTGTCTCCTCCTGGCAGGCCTGCGGTGTGCGGAAGGGCCAAAAAGGACAATAAAAAATAAAAATATTATTATTATACATATCCGTTTGTTTTAATTTTTAAAATTTAAGTAGGTACCTAGACAAATCCAAGGTATACTAAAATTACCTACCTCTATACATCTGTTTATTTGCATTCCTTTTCTAACCCAACGTAGAAACATAGGGAGGCAACAAGAACTCTACACTATGTTTGATCTTGTACAACTTCAATTACTTCCTCCCACATCACACATAAGCAAATCCCTCAGCTCTGCTTCGAAAGAAGAAAGAAGCTAATCAAACTGTGTTACTAAACCCAATATACTTCAAACTAACTTTCACGACAGACATTATCCTGTATAGTCCGGTGTAGTCCTTACTATTAATATTGAATTCAAATTTGTAATTTAGGTATACGCTAAAACTATGTTTGAACGTATTTTTTTTTAAATGTTACTGTGCTCACTCAAAGTGAACACAAATACACCACTTGACTCTTTCACAGTAAGCTACTTAAAGATTGTGTCGTGAAAGAGAAAGGTGGTCGGCACCTGGGATCGAACCCACGACCTCCGCACGAGACAGTACGAAAGCCGGCGTCGTAACCGCTGGGCTAACAACCACTTCGATTATTTCTGAAATGTTGAAAGAAATTCTATCAAAAATCTGCGTACCTACCTACCAAAGTTTTGGAACTCAATGGCTGTCAAGTAAATAAAAATTGTGTTGTTCCATACTAACTTGTTTGTTTTAAAGTTGCTTAGTTGGCCACAACTCAAGTTTACAAAATAGAGAGGCGGTATTTGTGGAAGTTTGAATGTTAGATTTTCGTAAAATTTAATTGAAACGTGATACTAAATAAATAAGTATTTTTTTATGAAATCATTTCCCATATGAAATCAACCACTCTATATTCACTCATTTCTTTAAGTAACACACTTAACTTCATAATATTACAAAATATTGTTTTTTTTTTCTTTCAAGTCAAATCCAAGGCAACGTGGAAGGCGTTCATCATTTGTTTCGTCATGATAAGTGTCCAAGGGTACGTTGGAATGTTTGCAATTTTGAATTTTGCCAGTGATATCTTCAAAGACGCGGGAAGCACACTATCACCGGATATTTCGGCAATAGTCCTCGCAGTGTTGCAACTAGTCGGATCTTACTTATCTATTTTGTTAATGGAGAGGCTGGGTAGGAAAGTGAGTGATTTTTTTTTCTATGGAAATATCATTGTTTATGAAATAAATGTCACGTGATTATTTTGTAGATACCTTTCTAATAATTAATATTTTCTCCTTTCAGATTCTATTCTCAGTGACAGCCTCCATTCTCGCAATAAGTTTAGCCATAATAGGGACATACTTTTATTTCAAAGATCAGGGAACTGACATGTCAGATGTGGGGTGGCTACCAGTTATTGCTCTCTCAATAGGAATATGCGTAGATGCTATTGGAGTCGGTACAGTTCCATATGTTATCATAAACGAAGTTTTTATGCTTCAGGTTAGTGGATAAATTCATATTTCGAACATTTTTGATAAACTAATAATTATTGATCTGTCACGTTTAAAAACCCTCGATAAACATTATAATTATTGTAATTCTCAATAAGGAATCTCATTCAGGGAACTTACCAAAAACATAATTTTGCAAAACACTTTTATACATTTTAAAATCACTATCCAAACTCCCTTAAGACCCCACTTAGGGGCATAGGGAGGCAACAAGAGCTCTCCATTGCGCTCGATCTTGCGCAACGTTAATGACCTCCTCCCACACCATGTCCAGATTCCTCAGCTCTGCTCCGAAGGAGCGGAACACAGTATGAGAGGGTCTTCCTCGTCCTCGGGACCCTGATGGGAGGAAGATCACTATACTTTACATAATTTTTCCCAAAAACTAGCACCATCTGACATTTCATTCGCAATTCGAATTTCCCGGCAAAATCGCTAGCAGCGCCAGTTGAACTGTTTTATAACTAAAACACCATAGGCGTATCATTCCTGTCAGACTAGAAAGTTTCGCTTCGACTTGATTTTCGTTATGTGCGTTTTGGAACACTTTTTTTCAACAAGAATGTAATTTATTTAAAGATGCGGACTTCAATGACTAGCGACTTTGTAATTTCAGACAGCTTTATGCCAAAATTACGTTTCCTAATTGATATATTGTTGGATATACTTGAGTAAAAAAAACAATAATCGTGAATTTATATTTTTCAGGTAAGAGAAATTGCTGTGACCATAATTGTATCGTGGGTATGGGTCACTGAGTTCGTACAAACCGAATTCTACTCTCCAATCGTAGGTGTGATTGGTTCTTCGGGAATATTTTGGGCATTCTCTTCAGTTGCCGTTTTTGGAATGTTTTTCTGTATGATATTCATGCCAGAGACAAAGGGAAGGTCACTTGATGAAATTTTACGGTTCTTCGATAAGAAATTACCAAAGAGTGCTTCAAATGGAAGTTCAGATCCTGTCAAAACTATTTCTTAGTTTGTTAGTCCAATGTGATAATTAAAATATAGTTAATTATAATTATTCATAGATAATAAATTACTGGTGTATAAAAATAATATAATACTTTTGTAAATATGTAAGTGATTCGTTGATGCAATAAATTACCTATTATTGTTAACAAGGTAATTTTATTTATTTTTGGTGAATATTTCTGTACATACAATACATACATACATTCTCCCTTGAGACCCCCCGCACACCGCAAGTCAGTCCGGAGGAGACCAATCCGCAGCAAACCAGACCCGCACGAAACCAACCTAGTCTGATCGAAGCAACCAAACCAAAAAGTCGGCCCCACACAAATCTAGCCTGCCGCGGACCTCCCCCCAAACCAACCCGCAATACGGAGGGGCCTAAGCCCTACTAAGGAGCATAGGGAGGCACAAGAGCTCTCCATTGCACTGGATCATGCGCCTTTACAGAGAGGACACCACCTGATGGGACCCAGGCGTCCGAGGCGTATTTCTTGTGCCTTTGCTGACCTGTTGGGATTTAAGGACGTGAGATGGTCAATCTCACGGTCCCGACCTGATTTTTTGCCTCTTACAGGATGCTCGTAAAGCCAGCAAAAGGAGCAGAGATGCTATTCTAAGCCGGCAACCCCACGGCCAAAATTTTTATTATGAATATTTATGTAAACCGACATTATTTTTTTTTAATGAAAATCAATCTGGGCTCACCCAAAGTAAACACAAATGCACTTTCGACATCTTTCATATACCTAAAGATTCTGTACTTAATCATTATTTTTTTATTCTATGTACGTACATTCTATTTGACAATGAGGAAAAATAAAAAAATTCAGTGGAAGACTACCTGCCGCATAGTATCTACAGGCAAAAATATATATTTTTTAAATTTATTTATAGACCTCCACCCGGATTCGAGTGATTTTGGCCTTGAAAACCTAGGTATTGTATTTATAAGAACGTAAGTTCAAAATATGTCAAGGAAAACTGAAATATTCATTAAGGATAAAAATTAAATAAAAAATAATAAAATAAGAATCAAATAGGTAAATTGTTAAAAAAAAACTGAATTTTGAATTGATTACTCTTTACAAAATGTGCCAGCACTTTGTAGATTTTCTGGGAATTTAATGACAGCAGGTTAGGTACGTTGAACGGCTATTCGCAGGACAACCTAGATTTCACAACATTATTGGCCATGCAACATGGCGGATACCATATTTGCACCAAGGAACATGGTCGCCGGAAACTGCCGAACCAACCCGAAGTGTTACGAAACGACTGTATGGATGTATTAGTGACAATGATAATTTTGATGGTATTTCTATTACTTTAAATAAATTCGGGGGCAAACGTGATGAGGTATGGGGGGCTCCGCCCCCCAAACCCCCCTTATAATTATATCCTAACCTAACCTAACTCAATCATATAAATAGTAGAAAGCTTGCTAAACGCTAACGTAAAATAAAATTGAACACTAATACAATCATACAGTCGTTCTTCGTTACACTTCGGGACCATGTTCCTTGGTGAAAATAGGAGCTCGTCGTATCCGACATGTTGGATGGCCAATAATGTTGTGAAATCTAGGATGTTCCTATTCGCAACCCTCCAAACCATAGATTTACATATATACATAACTATGTAAATCTATGCTCCAAACTATCATAAAAATCCAGATTGGACGAAATGGAGGCAAAGATAATAATGAGGAAGGCCCATACAATTCTTTCGAAATAAAACCGAGTTTTGTAGGTACATGATGTGGATGTAGAATATGAATTTCTTTATAATAATAATTGCTAAAGAAGATAGAAATAGGATCACAAAGATATAGGACATAATTATGTACATACTCGGATTGCGCTTTTTATGTAGCTTTTAAAAACTTTGATCGAAATTTGGTATAGGTATGGACCGTCTTTGAAAATTTTATGCTGCAAATAGTAAATGAATATAAACGAAAAACCCGCAAATAAAAGAACATACATAAAAATTATAAGAAGTTGTTACATAGTTGAGGAAGAAGCAGGTAAGTAAAAGAAAAGAAGTAAATTAATAAATAAAAGTAAGGGGACAATAATAGGATCGCAGAGAGTGCCTATACTTCGCATCCCAGCCCATGGCTACATTGTAATAATAGGTAATTACTAGAGGTAGGTACGTAATTTTCGCAAATAAAAAAATGTAATATCGCATTTAAAAAATATATAAAAGCGAAATTTCGCATTTATTCGCATAAAACATAAAATGTCTATAATAAAACACCTTTGAGTATTTTAAATATTTAATAAACAGTTAACAATTGTAGAAAACTTTTATAAAATATCAACACGTAATAAAATATACGCTTTCAATTAATACAATTTAGTTACATCGACGACTTCTACTAACTGATTTTTCAGTTTCAATTATTTTCACAAGGATAAAGCGTTCGTTTTGACGAGTTACTTGATCGTTTACCTTTAAAATATAATAATTATCGATATTTCACTGAAATTTAGTAAAATTAAAACATCGCATTTATGGAATATATTGACAAATTTCGCATTTATCGCATCTATTTCGTAAATACGAAATTTACGTACCCCTAGTAATTACGTCTCCCAGTGCGCGTGCGGTGGCATAAAAAGCGTCTTCTAGAATGTGTGACTTGTTTACTATCTTTTGAATACTGTAGGAACATAAATTTAAAAAAACGTAAGAACGTAAGATAGCGTCGTTCGTGATGAGATGGTACCATTTTACACCTAAAATTCTCCTGAGACTCTTTGTTTCGAATGCAGATACTTTTTGTGTCTGGGCTTTGATCAGGTGCCAGGACTCACACCCATACAGGAGAATGGGCAACCGATGCAGGTTTAATGGTGTAAGGTGGTCAATCCAATGGCCCCGATCAGATTTTTCGATTACCTGCCTCTTACTGGATGCTCGAAAAACCAGCAAAGTGCTATTCTAAGCCGACAGCCCCACGGTTTAAATATCTCCAATCCAAATACAAACTCCTTTTACGCCCCACTTAGGGAAATAGGGAGGCAAAAAGAGCTCTCCATTGCGCTCGATCTTAAGCGATGTTTATGACCTCCTCCCACACCATGTCCAAATCCCTCAACTCTGCTTCGAAGGAGCGGAACACAGTGTAGGAGGGTCTTCCTCGTCTTCGGGACCCTGATGGGAGGAAGAACAGTGCTCTCCTCGGCCAACTGTCATTCGGCATCCTTGCCCCAGCCAAGTTCATCTCCTCTCCACAATTGTAGAGGTGTGGGCCCTCAACGTCCGTGAAGTGGTGGCACCAAATTATACCCAGAATTCTCCTGAGGTACTTCATTTCAAAAGCTGAGACTTTTTGTGCATGGGCTTTGGTCAGGTGCCAGTACTTACACCCATAAAGGAGAATGGGCAACACACACGCATCAAACAGTTTACATTTCGTCTCGACACTAAACGCCGACGCTTTCCAAATCTTGGTCATGTTGTTAAAGGCGCCACTTGCCATACCGATACGTATCGGGAGCTCAGCCCCGAAGTCACCTCAGGTGGTAATGGTTTCTCCCAGGTATTTGAATTTATCCACCCGGGAGACCTGGTGACCATCGATGGTTATCGGTAGTTGTTTATCGGGGTAGGCATTATTCGCCATGAGCTCCGTCTTACTGGCATTGACTCGAAGGCCGAGGCGTGCTGTTTCGTCGCAGAGTCTTGAAACACTGCGCTGTAATGCCACCACTGTCGTACTGAACAACGCTAGGTCGTCGCACATTTCGCCCATTAGACCATCTCTTTGTGTTAACGGTATACCTCTTGCTCTGAACAGGAAGTCCATGACAATAATAAATATAAATGGATCCAGTACGCAGCCCTGTCTGACTACCGTGGTGTTCGTGAAAGTTTCAGTAGGACCACCTGGCGTTTTGACGCTACACTCGGAGTCTTCGTACAGGGACTGCACCATTTTAACTATCTTCGGAGGTATACCGTACAGAGCTAAAAATTTACATATCGATGGACTATGTGGGCTGTCGAAGCCCTTAAAAAAAATATCTCACTTACTTTAAATTTCATTGTTGAATATCTACATAATAATTCAATAAATACGCATTTAAAAAGGGACTGCAGGACCTGCACGCAATGACAGATGATTCGATGTAACGTGGAATCGTAATCGAGAGGTAAGATTATGAGTGACCATAAGAAGAAGAAGACGAAGAAGAACATCAGCATCAGCTGATTTTAATTTTAAAAAATCAGCATCCGCTGATGTTGAAAAAAACCACATCAGCAACAACCCTGGTATGTATATAGAAAAATAAAATATCTCAAATTAAATTTAATGAAAATTTCCAGGATTTCTCAAACTTTTTTATAAAGAAAAATATTTTTTTATGACAAATTTACGAGTTTCATTGCCTATATTTCAGAATTTAATAAAAATATCGAAAAACGCCAAAACACATCAACTAGATAATTTAAATGTTCGATTTTTAAATGGAACAAACCACTACGGGCTTACGACCGTCTTCTACTGTTATTTCGAAGGCTGGCTTAGTGTGATCACTACAACGTTCGCCATTAGATGGTAATGTTTGTCTCCGAAACTCCTAATCATGAGAATGTGCACCAACAAAGCCAATAAGCAATAAATATGAGACATTAACAAAAATGGATATAGTCATATCCTGGCGCCAAATACATGACAGCGGTTGCAGTCTTTAAATTTGGTTGCTCTCTTGGTCTCAACAATTTCCAACTTTTAGATAATTTAATTTTCTATAAATTTCTATAAAATTCTATAAATACATTATAGCAGTACATCTCAAACTTTTCTTAACAATTTTTGTAAAATTTTAATTTATTGACGACATCGTTTCATACAATAAACATACCGACTCAGGCCATCGACAGTTGGGTCTCATGTTTACATGCAACTAGTCTATGTAAATATTCCTCTTTGACTAGAATTTAGTAGAGCCAGAGTTCATACCTATTCTATTCTCTTTTTCAAATAACTCCCGTCGACGCACACTATTGAAATCAACGGTTAGGTTAACGGATCGCTAATTGGAATGGAGTTTTTTTAGCAACGAATCTGAAATATAATATTTATAAAAACTTTTTATTTCAATTATTAGTTTCCTGCAATGTGCAACAAACGTTGCCTTCGGTCAAATTCATAATTATTAAATCATTATGAATATTATAATATTTTTGTTTGGTTTTAACGGTTTTATAATAATATTTTTTTAATCTGGTGATATTTGAACTTCAAACAACCCCGAATCATCAATTTAAAACATTTTGTATGTTTCATCTCGTTTTCGTTGTGTTTGTTATCAAAGATGTATCAATTTTAATCTATGGAATATCTATGACTTGGAGAAATTATTGTCGCTGGAATAACGTAAGACTTTCTTTTATCTATCATTTTGTCTCTCGGTGAATTCTCTGTTGCCGGCGCGACGCTGTTTCTCTGTGCGTTTTAAAAAAATATCGACGATCAATCAAAGATTGAGAAATTCAGTTGACTAATATCAAGATGGCTGAAAAATACGAGAAAAATGGGTACGGCGGTAGTGATTTCAAGAGAAATGCGCCTCAGGAGCATTCTAATGTTGATCAAGATGGCGACGAAAACTCTGGAACTAATACATCCATGACTGAAAAAGCAGGCGAATATATGCGGGAATTGTTAGCTGAAAAGTTGAAAATCGATCAACAAAAATTCCCAGTTTCAGCCCGACTTATTGATCAAGGTATACCATAACTTCTAAAGTACATATTCTCCAAAATAATGGTTTATCCCATGTTGTAATGTCGTCAGTGAATTGCTTTTTTCATTGATTTTTCTTACAATGGAAGCTACCTACCACCATCATTGTGAGACTTATTACGCATCTGTTATAACCCATATCTACCGAAACTCAAGTAGATTATTTTAAATTGTAATTTTTTAGAGGTTAGCCGTGTTCAAAGTCTTGGGCGTATACCAACCAAGGATCAGCGTTATGTTGATGTTTACAAAGAAAAGCCCATCAAAGTTACTGTGAAAGCCATTGTTCCTGTCAAAGAACATCCAAAGGTAACATTTACAAAGATTTATTTTATAATGTAACCCATTTGCTCTTATTAAATCGTATGTTCTTTTTTTCAAACTTACTAAACTAACTAGAGTTGGCGGTAGGGATGGGCAAAAAATATCGATATATAAAAATATCGATATTTTTTTAGAAAATAATCGATATTTTTCGTCGATTTTTTTTATCTGGAAATATCGATATTCGATTTTTATTTCTGAATATCGGAATCGATATTTTTTTAATGGAAATGACCTTTTTTTTTTTTTTAGGAAAAGATTACCAGACACCAAATTTTGGAAACGACCTTTTTTTTTTTAGGAATTGTTCAGTTTTCAGATACCTACAAAATTTTGGAAATGACCTTTTTTTGCTATGGTCTAAAAAATATCGATATTTTGTCCTCTTCATACATCGATACTTTTTAAAACTATCGAAACGATATATATCGATATATTTTTTTCATTTGCCCATCCCTAGTTGGCGGGAAGAGATCCTTCGATCAAAAATGTATTTTGGTTTCATAAAGCTTTATTTATTAATTTAAACTATGATTGCCAAACTAAAAAATATAATGTAACTATGGCCTTTATTACAAATAACATTTAAATTTTTTTTTTTTTATGAATATTGACGAAAATCATTGCGAGTTTTGGGCTTCATTGTAATCTAATCTGAGTTGTGACTAACAATTTTCCACTACAACCATAGTACATGGATTTACGTATTATAATAACATTCCTTATCTACTGCATAGAACTATTAAAAAACAATTTATTGTTGTCAACATCATTAATACTTTGCTTTAAGTGTTATAATGTTAGCAGGCTATGAAAAGTTACAATGCATAAAGCTGTCTTTATAATAGATTTCATTGTACCTAATATTTCTGAATAATAATAAAGCTTGTTTTATTTTAGTTCAACTTTGTTGGTAAACTCCTTGGTCCTAAAGGAAATTCCATGAAAAAACTTCAAGAAGAAACCATGTGCAAAATGGCTGTTTTGGGCAGAGGATCCATGAAGGATAAGTTAGTATTAGTTTTGTTTCTATTATTATAATTTTACTAGCTTTCCCGACAGACGTTGTCCTGTGTTCCTAACTATGAATATTGAATTCGACTTTTTATGGTGATGAATTAATTATCATTTGACAAATTTCGATGAGACTGCAATACCGCGGAAATGTCATTTGCGAAACCGCGTAACCGGAGAATGTAGGTTATTATGTATACCTATATCTTATAATTAAATAAAAAAATATTATATCTAAAAATTCTCTATTTCTACTAAACGCTCACATTACGAGGAAGCTTGATGCTTAAATCCGCGTATCTACTCATTTTGTAGCATTTTTGGAAATTGCAATTTCGCATAAGTGTCATAAAATACGTAGTTATGAATTTGTAACATTGAATTCATAACAGTATTGTACGACAAGTCCATACAAACTAATGATTGCAAATTTGAACCTTATAGCTAAAGCGGTTATGAAATTAAATAGTTTTTTGTGTTTCCTGTAAAATTTCATACTTGGTAGTTACGCGGTTTCGCAAATGACAGTTCCGCGGTATTGCAGTCTCATCGACGAAATGTGATTCCGAACGATGCGTCTGTTTTCAACCATGTATATTCCATCCGCATTCTGTCAATCGCACCAATTGACAATTTCTGTCAAAATTTCAAAATTGGAATAAAAATTATAAGGTAAAAAGGACTAATACGGTTCTCTACGTAGAGTTTTCTTTAATTTTCCATGCATTTTTCTTTTTTTTCTTGTAAAAGGACATTCTCCTGATAAAAGCTTACACGACAAAAAAAGAAAGCGAAATCGGTCCAGCCGTTTTAGGCGTGATGCTATGACATCGGGAAATAGCTCTCCATTTTTATATATAACATGAATAATTACTAGGGTTATGATTTTTTTTTATCTTTTTTTTTATTTTTTTTTTTTTTTTACATATTTAGTTATTTATTTATTTCATAAAAAATCTTATCTCGTTGCCCATTGTAGGAAGAAGGAAGAAGAACTTCGCAACGCTCTGGATCCCAAATACGCTCACTTGAGTGATGATCTCCATGTTGAGATAACTGCTTTGGGACCACCAGCCGAAGCCCACGCCAGGATTGCATACGCATTAGCTGAGGTAAGGCGTATAATTAAAACCGGCTTAAAGTCAGTTAGAACTAAGACAATATCAAACTGATCATATGTTTCTGAATTAGGTGCGCAAATATCTGGTGCCAGACAGCAATGATATGATACGACATGAGCAGATGAGGGAAATGCAAGATCCTAACATGCCGCCACACTCCAGACCACCACACCATCCACCAATGGTGCCAATTGAACCACCATCACTTTCAGTTCCACCCAGAACCATGTTTAGACCACCCGTGTCCAGGTAAACAAAAGTTCATACAAAGTGATTTAAGTTGTTTGTTGTGTTGTTTGTATGAGCTTGTTATTATGGTTGATTCAATCCAATAATCAGTCTTACAAAATGTATATTTGTTCAGAGGAATTGCTCGTGGAGCCGCGGTAAGAACTAGTGCACCACCTAGAACGGTCCAGGGTAAAACCAAAGTCATGAGCATCCTGGACAGAGCGCGCGCAGCTATGGAGGAGACTTATGGGTTGGTTCCACTGAACATGTTTACTTTTTGAACTGTTTTATCCCATCCATCCATCCAATACTCGATACTAATAATAAAAATATATTCCATCAGGCACGAAGAAGGTTACGAAGTGCCTCCACCAATACGCGAAGAGGAATACTATCCGAGCGCTTACGAGGAAGTGGCGGAAGTTTATCCTCCGCCACCGCATCATCATCACCATCATGGACCACCACCGCCTCATCACTATGGTGGCTCCATTTCAGCCAGTCACAGGCACCACGAGAGTGCCACTGCAGTCAGCACAGCCGTTGCCGAGTCCTATCATTATCCTCCAACCAGACACCATTCCGACGAATATGACAGTAAGATATCATTTAACTCATTGCAACAGTGTAACTTTTTTTTAACTTTTCATCTTCAAGTAGTTTTAAAGAAAATGGTACTTCTTAAAGCACGCTGGTGTGTGCAGAACCACTTGGCAATTAGCACATCACTTCAACGGACTATTTTTTTCTTCAGGGACACATGTTAGATAGTCAAGTCTGGATATTTTGTATCCGATTTGCTTGATTATGACAAAGTTCATCACAATTGAAATATTAAAATTCATGATGTTTGACAAAATATTGCATATTCGACGCATTTATCTTTAACCATTTTGTAAGTACTTACAGTACACGGTGTCTTCACATCGTTCATACATTGTCCCTACGAATGACACGGGCAGTTCGCACATATTATGATAGGTTACCGCAATTCGAGTGGGCTAAGAAATGTGTGAATATGAATATAATAATATCTTCCTACTGTTTGCGTCATTCTCATAAGGACTCCATGTTTGAAGGGTTGCATAGAACATTTGAAAATAAAACACCCTCTTGTGCCGAATTAATATTGTTAATGTATTAATTTTCATTATTTTAATGAATATAATCATTTTCTATCAATATTTTTTTGGAAATGTTCCTTCAAATTGTCAGTGTGTATTGGAATAGGTTAACACAAACTTTGTTGTTGAAGTATATTGTTGTCATTTCTTCAATATGCACTTCTTTTTTTTTATCAGGCTCCGTTTCTTCATCCCATCGCCGATCTTACAAGCTAGCTGGTTCCCGATCTGAGTCCCATTCCAGCGGAGTCCGCAGAGCAGGATCTTCTACTCGTGAACCTCGCTACAGGTCCAGTCCTTACACCAGACCATCCAAGTAACCATGTAAGTTTTAATCTGCTTTTTATGCAAAATACAGTGGACCCGCGGTAGTTCAACAAACGTTTTACAAGATGGTTTAATTGTCAGTGTTTTACGCTTTCGCTTTTGGGCTCATCAAGACAATTACTAAGTATAGATAAACAGTAAATCTATATATTAATATGTGAAGGAAAAACTTTGTGACTATTTTTACGTCAATTGCACGGACGGAGGAGTCGGAAATTCGTTATTAAATTGAAATTTTTACGTCAATTGTCGGATTGCAGAGGTCACCGGATTACCGGGGGTTCACCGTATGTAACATTCTACTTTATTTACTGTATAAAATATTTGACATTCTATTGTTTACAGCGCGAGAAAAAAGGGGAGGGTAAGCATTGGTGTTTCTTTTTTCCGTTCAAGGGTGGATTCCAATCGGTAAGTATAAATGATTCCTTTAAGCACACCAAGATGACAGCCCTTCATATCTATAATAATGTCACACCACATAAAACTGAACATGTAACAAGTAATTGAACTTCGAACATAAAATTTAAACAAACCGTCAAGCAAAAATTGTTGACTTAAAATGTATAAATGTTTGGAAAAAAAAAATAGCCTAAAAACCAAGGATGTAATTTAGTATGTAAATCAATTAATTGTTTCTTTTTTCTTAAATATTCGTAAAAAAATAAATTTAAAAAAACCAGCAAGCGTATTTCGTAAAAGTAATTAAAAAAAAAAAAAACGTTTATTACAAAAACTTTTATAATATTTTCCAGCAGTGTGGAATAAGATTGATTGATTAATATATTGTGTGTGGATTGTAAAGGATTTTTTTTTTATTTTAAGCTGCTGCTGATAAATATTTTTTTTTGCATTATATAAATGTTGTAGTTTGATCGAGTGACTCTAAATAATAAATGTGTAACTTAGGACAAAATAAATGTTTAACTTAGAGCAAAAAAAATGTTAATATTAGCCACAACGTATTACTAGTGTTGATACAGTTTATCTTTACCGCCCTTGAGTTTTTTGTGAGAACTTTAACCACTTTCCATAACAACTGAGTAATAATACGCGTCTAAAATTCATTATAAAAATTTTGAAAATCTTTACACCTTCCGTAAATTATACCTACACCAGTTTAAAAATAAATAATCATAATATGTGAAGTGGTTATTGTTTTGAAGTTTCCGTTTGTGAATTTTGATTTGTTACAAAAAAAAAAAAAACTTCAATTAAGAACATAGTTTGTTATCTTTAAACTTTACTTTTTAATCAATATTTGTGTGTAATTTTTAAAATATTTTCTAACTTACAAGTTGTCCTTTCTTAAATTCAATGCAATTAGTGTGCAGATAGTAAAAAATAAAATAAAATATGAAAATGTATTTTGTCATCTTTACATTTTTTTCTATCAAAATTATTTTATAAAAAAAAACTATAAGTACCTATATACACTTGGATATATAAACAGCTAATAAAAGAATAAATTAATTTTGATGTAATATTTAAATAGTTAAATATTAATAAATAAAATAAACATGATTGTAACTCTTTAACCAATAAAAATCGTTCTAAATCAAGGATTCTTTTTATTAGTTTGACCTAACTGGAGTTTAAAAATATTAAATTTAAACTTAAATGGGCGAAGATCAAGAAAAAAATAATATCAAAGTAAACAAGGAAAAAATTTACAGGAAGAAGGACTTCAGGTTAAGTATATTTAAGTGATTTTTTTTTCATAAAAAAAAACATTTTATTTAGATGTTTATCGTAATTGATAATAAATTTATTTTTTATCCAGTGTTTGTGGAATCGATTAAAATACTCTATTGCTTGCTGGTCTAAAGTAATTTGTTTTCTCATTGAAATTTTTGTTTCTCAACAAACAATTGTTTACAATTTGAAAAAAATTAAAAAAATATATTATTGTGTTTTTTAATATCCATAAAAAAAGACTGTGAAAAGTACTAGAAAAGAAAATATAAAAAATGTGTTTAAATTTTCAAAGAATTTTCCAGTGTTCAATATTCAAATTTTCTCATAATTTCTAATGGTTTTTTAACCTTATATTTATCATATAACTCAAACCTTACTTATAATATCTTTAAAAAAGAATCAGCTCGTAAATATAGTAAAAAAAAAAACTTTACAATTTTATGGGAACTTCGCTTCAAAAATACCTCTGTTACAGGATGACTTTGGACTATCTATTTTTACCCTTGCTTGACATCAATTATTAATATTCAGATATTTTCATTTAACCACCATTTCTGTACCCCTATTCTGTAGCAAGTGTAGGGTAGTCACTTAAAAAAAGTGACTATTAGGCGATACATTTTGTATGAAAAACGTCTATACATATCGAATGCGAGAATCGCATATAGACGTTTTTCATACAAAATGTATCGCCTAATAGTCACTTTTTTTCAAGTGACTACCCTATACTTGCTACAGAATAGGGGTCTTGTTCTGTGAATGCCGACACCTTGGATCTGAGATTTTCTCTTTTATGATTTTAAATATTTTTTTTATGAGAAATAAATTTTTATTTGATTAAAAATGTGTTTTAATATGTACTCCATAATGTTTATTTCAGATTTTGCACTAGAAATAACACGGAACAACATGTTCTATACTTTTATCAGTTGTGATTGAGAAATTTGGATGAATTTTCTTCAAATTTAATTATTTTTTAAACAATAGGGTATTTGACACTATGAAAAATAAGCTACAGATTGTGGTCATCCTGTTTGAAAATGGCCCAAGAAAGCTTATTTCTTTTATTTTACAACTTAAATAGGCATATTTTTTATAAAAACACGTAATAAAAATTCAAATATTTCTATGGAACTAGTCACTGATGAAAACGCCTTGTGATTAGTTGTGTTCCCTGTGATGTCACACCACAGTAAATGACAGTCATCAACACGTTAGCAAACTCATGATTAGTTGTGTTCCCTGTGATGTCACACCACAGTAAATGACAGTCATCAACACGTTAGCAAACTCATACCAATAATATGGTGTGATGTAAAACGCACCACGTGACCAGCGTCATTATACAAGACAGTGTTTTTGTTTGAGAATATTATGAATAACAATCTAAGTAACTTATTTGTCTAAGGAGACTCACTTATTATCAAGAAGTAGAAGTCAGAGATCCTTTTCTGTGTTTTTCACTGGATTTTGTGGTGAAAAGATAAGACAAGCTCCACATGCTATTCCCGGTTAACACCACAAGTTTCTCCATTTAATGGACGGTCGATGAACTCAATTTCTGCGTCTTGCCTCATTTTGAAATAATAACTGTCTCTGGCGACAAGTTCCACCAGCTGATGCGTGTTTAATGAAATTTCTAAATTGACAATGATGTCCAAACTACTGCATAGGGCAAAATAATTTAATGAACACATGTCAAAAATGAATGATCTTTATTTCAAGAAATGGAAAAAGCTGACCACAGAGTTCAAATTGTACCAGCAGATTATTTATTTAGGTATTTATGTTAGTTCACCTACTCAAAGATTCCCTCTCAATTAATAAATGGTGGCCAAGCTAGATGAAACACGAAATTTGTGAAAACCTTACATACTCTTGTTCGTGGTCATCAATTGGTGTGCCACGAAAAAATGAGACCCACGTGTTTTTAGAGGCTCATGGCTCGTATTTGACTGTGTTCAAAAGAAAAGAATCTGACGTACATAATCGCTCATTTAAATAAGAAACTCAAATGTTTACCATCTGTGGAAAAAATGAAAGCTTTCGCACCAAGTTCGTGTAGATGGCATGCTATCAATGAGTCATAGGCAGTAGGTATGAAATGTTTCCAAAACCGTCATATCTGCCGATTCAGAGAAAAATGCAGGATAGTGAAACACTTGGAGCTATCAGTAGAAAAAATGGTCTGTTATTTTCTTAAGTGCGACCTGCAACCTATGGAATGGGTACGAAGCGCATTCTCGAATACCATTTCCCTTAAGTAAGTACTTGTTTCCCGGAAGTAGAGCTAGCCTAAGTTTCCTTGCATTCAAAGCGCGCTGTTACCCAAATCACTCGACAACGAGTGCAAAGGGTTTAAAAAAAAAAAGCGCGCTGTTGTAATTCTATTACCATTATTTGCCATAACCTTCTTATGCGAATTGCCATTTTCAACTCTCACTATTATTCAATCGAAGAAAGAGAATGGCTTGGGACGATTAATGAAGATAGAAGAGCTACCTTATTAACGATTGCTCCAAATTTTTAACAATGTCCAAAAATTGCGTTACGCTATACTTGAGGTGTTCCTCCAAAATTTCTTGATTTGGTAGGTTTACCTTGCACACAAAAAATTTGCGGAACACTGCTCTTGTTAACATTTCTACATTGGTTAAAAATATTACATGCTGTGTTTTAGAGGTCTATACCAGGATATCAGCGTAGTCAAGTTCATTAAGATTAACAGACTACGCTGGCTAGGAAATCCGTTCCGCATGGATGACCAGGAGCTCCCAAAAAGAGTATTATTCAATGATCCAGTTGGAAGGTCAAAGCTGCGATGGTTGGATGATGTTGCAGACTACAGGGCTCTGGGGCAAAGGAACTGGAAGGTGGCAGCCGGCGACAGGGAGGTTTGGATGCAGCTAAGACCCACCAAGAGTTGTGACGCTGAGTATGTATGTATGTGTTTTAAAGAGTAATTTGTACTTCAAATGGATATCTGGTTAAAACGTAGGTAGGCAAAGGGAAACAAATTCACAGTGAAGAATATTGCTTTTAAAGAATGTTAATAAGCATGATTAATTCATTTGATGTCTTTAACTATCTGAGAATCGAAATCACGCAACGGTTTCTTTACATTTTAAAGAAAGTCTGAAGTGTGTTAAAATGAAGAGGTTGTAAGACCAAAAAGAAGATGTATGATATAAAAAAAATAACCTGCTAGGTATGAGGGTAAGAACTTCAAAAAACAAAGAAATGGAAGAAGTCTATATACCGCAGCTATGGACTGAGGATGAAAAGAATTGGATTAAAATGTGGATATTAATTTGGTAAAATGTAAGTAAAATAAAACTTCAAAAATTAACCAGTATATTTTTAATGGTTTTAAAATAATAATTCACAGTAGAAAAATTAGCATAAAGAAGATTGCATATTGTCACAGTACAAAATAACTATTATTTATACTAAAAAATAAATTAAAGCAAAAAACTATTATTAACAAAGAAGTTGCAGAACCATTGATTTAATTTTCTTTGTAACTCAGAATAACCCCATTAAGGTACCTACATTTATACCAAACGAACAAAGACCCAGAGCCTGAAAATATAGTACTATTTTCCTAATCGTTGATATGGTCACCAAGGAAATAATAACCAGAAAGAACTGTCATCGCCTACTAATAAGTTGTTTCCTTGGTGTCCATATCAACCATTAGGAAAATATACCTACTCTATTTTCATGCTCTGGGTCTTTGTCCGTTTGGTATAAATGCACCTTTACACAAAATATTCGAGCATAATACATAAATGATTTAAAAAAAAAAACAAAATTAACGTGAGTACATTCAGCAAAATTTGTTGTAAAACAAATATTTTTTAGGCTGAGTATATTAAATGAAGATAAGTTACTTTATATCTAAAATAATTCATTTTCAACTTTTATATCCCAAAACTCTGTTGATTCTACTGTAAAATAGTAATATCTACAAAGGTTTGTTTGATTTATCATCACAGCACATAAATAAATGCAAATTTTGTATTGCTTTATTTTTTGTGCAACAAAATTATTGAAGTTATAACGTTGTTCAAAATTTAAGAATTATTTGGAATGTTAAATGAAACCTATACGCCCGGCAAAAGCTAGAGACAATTATTTTAGTACTCTATAACTATGATTACATTTTAAAACGGGATGTATTTTATATAAAGTATTTTGTTTGGTTTAAAAAGTAAGCAAGGCAATCATCCTCGTATTTATAAAATTAAGAACATCAAATGAAATTTTTCTTTTTTATCACATAGGGTTTTGATAGGTGATATTAAAATAACCAAAAGAGTCTAGCCTTTTATTCCTCTTGATAACATAATTTTAAAAAATTATTATAAATAGATATTAATAAACACAAATGCTGTAAATCATTCCCATTTGTATGACAAATTATTGAAAGTTAGAATAAAATTATTTGTGTCCAGCTGATTTTGTTAGTCAAAGAGTTTTATGTTAACACTGACAACTTTCCCTTTGGTTTAAATAAAAATTAGAAACAAATAATAAAAAATTAATGGATGTTTTTAATTTTGTAAAAAATGTAAATATTATTTTAATTGAATTTCTTAATTCTGCAACACCATTAGTTTCGTAACTCTCCCTTTTCTTTCGACTGTATCCATTTTCAATCTGCCGGATTCTGTATCACCATTAAAATAAATTCTCTATCTGGAGCCACGAGGATTTCGTGTTTCCTACTTCTAATTCGTAAAAATGTCAAATCATTTGTTGGATCCTGTAAAGAAACATTTCAACATGTCACATTAATCAAGTGTATTATAATGGAGTACTAAATAGGGTATTTGAATGATATCATTTAAAATGAACCCTTTGATACATTACAAACACGCTGTTTTTATATTTCCTGCAGATCTGTTATACTTATAATGAAAATAGAGTTCAAATATCTAAAGAGTAGTGATAAGCATAGATTAGTAATGTGAATGTTGTAGAAATGTGACGTCTAAATCTGTATAATATAAGTGGAATAATATTGTTATTTTTAAGTTATAAAATATGTAATTTTTGTAACTTCATAATCTAAATAAATAAATATTAAAAAATGGGCAAACAATGCTGTCTTGTGATCATGTGGTACATATGACGTCACATGCAAGTATTCCTGTCAAAACAGGGTAAAAAACGATAAGTAAAATCTGTTGTTTAAAATAAAAAATGAAAATTTTTCATTTTAGCTGTAAACTAAAAGAAATACTAAATTCTATTAGGATGACAATAATACCGTTTTATTTTTAAAGTGGTCAAATACCCTATCATGAGATACGGCTTCAGAAACGGAATATACATGGAACAAATTACAAAGTAAAGCTGTATCACAAATCATTTTAAGTATTAATTATTCCTTAGCAGGGTTGGATAATTAGATCTGCTCAAAAACTACATATTTTAAAGAAAACAAGTTGCATTGACTATAATTGAATTGAATAAAAGGAGAATTTATTTAAATAAAGTAAATCAAGAGTACCTACTTGTAATCAAAACAAATAGCATTATCTTGAATTCATAATTTTCAATTAGAGATTTTGTAATATCAAGAGACAGCGGATACTACCAATTACATATTGAAAAATTAGCCTTTAGCCGAGGATAGGTTATGATGCATGGGTATATTCTTTTTCAAAATCTGTGCACTAAGTAAACACAAGTTCACTTTTAGCATCTCATACTAAACAAAACTTGTATTGTGAGGGAGGAAAATGGCCGAAGACCAAACAGCTAGGCTAGCCAGAAAATGACGGGTTATGATATCTCTAAACTTCTGCTAGCTAGTACTCAACAGGGTAATGAAAATGTGCAAGTCATTGATGTAGTATTCATTCAAGACTAGGCGTTATAAAGAATATAAAGACTCAAATATTAAACAAGTAAGTTCAACATTAAAAAAAAAATCATAAAAATATAATTTTCGGAAGGCATTAATACTAACCAAATCTCTTACGACACTTCTTGCTTTATCTGATAACTGACTAATAAGTCCTGCATATTGCACTGTAGTAGCATTATCCAAGGAAGTCTTAATAGGAATACCTGAAAAAATATTGAATGAAGTTATTGAGGTTTAATGTACATACAATAATACGCAAGTACGTGCTAAAGGGGGCGCTTTGAAACCAGAATATGATAAATTGTAGATAACGAATTACACTAGAATATTTAATCAATAAAGCTACAAAATAATATTATCAAACACGTACCTTCTTGATTCACTATAATTGTTCCAATTACACCTTTATGGGCATGTATCCGTTTTAATGTTTCTTCTATTTCCGTCGCCTTAAAAAAGAAACGAAAGTTATAATAACTGTTTTACAATATAGTTCATTTTTTATCAAATTTATACAAACCATTATTTTAACACGGCAGAAAACTACTGGCAGACGTACGAAACAAAATTCCACAGCAGTGACGCAAGTGTCAATGTCAAACTTGTAAATAAATGAAATCCAAAGAAAAAAGAAATTCGTGTGTGGTAGTAGTGATGTAACTCCAACATTACCGTGAAGGTATAATGTATATAATGGTACATAAATAATTATAATATCGAATTCAGTTATCGTGATGAATACCATCCGGTATACAGGTGACTGGTAATTCATCCAATTCCTTAAAAGGGGTTATATAAGAAGTTATTTGCATTTATTTTGTTCCCATTCACTAGGGGTTTAATGTCAATGATACCAAATCACTCAAAAACAAGTGCAGAACTACAAAAAAAAATGTCAGTGGTTTTCGAGTTATTTATTTTTTGTTTTTTCAATTTTGCACCCTTTAACCTAAAACTGAAAATTTTGAAAAAAGTACTTCACTTTGGAAACTAAAAATACATTTTTATGTACCTTTCGGAATGCTTATTAAATAGGAAAGTTTTTCCTGTGGTTTATACGCCAAGTTTATTATGCTTTTTTGAAGTAATTCCCTTCAAATTCGGAATTAAAAAGAAAAAAAACTGATTTGTGTTTCAAAAATCTTTTATTTCCGATGTTTTTGAAATTTCCTCCTTGATTTTTTTTTAATCATTCCATTTTTTATCATCAATCAGAAAAATGTATTTTTAGAATTCACTTCATGGGTATCATCCGTCTTGTTCACATTTTATTCTTATTCTTGCGTGTATAATCTTCAGAAATAATTTCAAAATAGTCTCAGACGGTAATCATTTCAATGGGTGCAGTTTTTTAGGCAATGTAATGAATAGTGATTCAGCCAATCTTGGGGGATAATCCCTGTGTCATATATTTTATTAAACAGTTCAAGTAGTAAGCAATCAACATTAAACAACACTACTTAACAGCAATCAACATTCAACAAACACTACTTAATTTGTATGGGATTTGAAATGTCAGATAGCTTTGTGGACGTGGACCGCAGCGCTAGAAGTATTTAAACATTAACCCGTATAAATTTATAAAAAAGTAATAAAGATTTGACATCACTAACTCAGTATTGTTTTGTTGTCTACATTATTTTTTCATTCAACTACCGTTATTATTGGTTATAATATTATTTTGTCAATCATCCAATCAATCAGTATTCACTATTCAGTTATTTCAGTTGTGCAGTGAACAAAGAGAATATAATACCTTACGGCAGTGAAGTTTTTTGCTGTCGGTTTGATCAGGAGTTTGAGTTGCAGTTTTACAAGCTAAAAAAAACAAGAATCTGCCTATTATCAATCGTTGTACAGTAAATTTGCTGTACTTCTTGGCAAAATGTTGCTGAGAATCTTTCTGTTTTGCCTATTGGCATTTGTTTCTCCAATTATTTCAGGTAATCAATTCAATCCTGTTTTTGTTACAATGTTTTTTTGTCATTCGCGCGGAATCTACCCAACCGAAATACATTTTTTTTACTAATTAGAGTGTCTCACAGTGGCAATTATTAAAATTGGTTATTGAATACGCCTTATATTATTTAAATGCGGGTATGATTTTCTAGATTAAACAGCGAAACAATAGCCATGCCTTTATCAATATCCATTTTGGTTATGCCCTAGGCTGAATTCTACAATTAAGTTTTCTTTAATGCAAACTGCAAATAATGGTTTGAGAGAGGTCAGTAACATTGCACAGTGGAGAGCTCTTGTTGCCTAATTGGTCCAAAGTAGGGTCACAAAGATAGAATTTATTTATTGATTGATTGGTGTAAATATTCAATCGGTACAGAAGGTGTTAAAATTAATTTTGATAAATTCAAATAGGTAGAGATGATTTCCCTCACAAATTTAATATTCTTCTCCTATGTCAATCCTTCCAATTGATTTGCAGTGAAGTCTTACTTCTGCATTTCCATAGCTTTAATTCCGGCTTTCTATCTAGGATATTCTTGCCATTTTTTGAAATTGTAACAAACCTTTGAATTTATAATGATAGAACTGACCCCGATCTAATGCATAATTCAGATAATGTCCATTTAAAACAATGATGTTGCTAATTTTTATTCATTGGAAATATAGAAATACTTATTTAAATTTTTTATTTTATTTAAAAACCAATTTTTGTACTTTTTATTTCAGACAAAGCTACACCGGAATGGAGTAAAGTATATAGTGTAAAAGGAGTTCTCTCTATTCCCTATGCAGAGTTAAAGGAACCATTTTATGTTTGGTATGAAAATTCTTTATAATTTTTAAGCAAACATATTTCTTTTTAATTTATTTATACAAATTATTTCTATTTCGTAGGTAGGTATATTGTATTGTCTTTCGTATCTTAATTGTCTCTGACCTATGACTTTGGTATGATGATTTCTGTTTTATTTTGATATCACCAGTTAATATTTATGCAGTAAATCTTCTTATAATAATATATAAAAATGATTAAATTCAATAAAGTGTGTATGTCTCGCTAAAACTCAAGAATTTGTCTAATTTTTGTCTGAAAATATTCGTAAAAGATCAGAGTGTTTTTAAATGGTGAGAAAATGTGAGAAAAATAGAAAAACACCTTTTTTTTGTCAATTATTGCGTCTCGATGACAACAAAGAAACAAATAATTTTATTATAATTACTAAGTAGGATTATAAATATTAATTTTGCATTTGATTAGAAGTAGAATTAAATTAAGCTTATACTAAATTATTATTGTCACAACAATTTTCATTCTAGAGAAGGACATAGTTAGACATGTCAGCTAGTGTAGTAAATAATATTGTTATTAATCAAAGTAGTAAGTATATGTGGGAATTTCTGTCTCATGAAAATATTTAATTTACAAGTAAACACACAGTTGGTGGAATTATTTGTTTTATCTTTGAAAAAAAAAACTTGTTTATTACTTATAGACAATGTAATGTTTTTCAGCCATTATGTTATTCCGAGTAATCACCCATGTTCTAATTAAATAGCTTCGTCATTAGAAACAGTTGTTGCTGAATCATCTATTTTCTTTTGTTGATTTCCTGTTAGTTGGTTGGTAAATACAATGAAAAAAAAATAAAATGCCAGAATTTTTATCAAGAGGTTACTGAAATTATCTCTTAGTCACCTCAGAATATATACAGTAGGCACCGGTTATTGTGATCACAGCTTAATAGAATCAGCCGCTTTATGGAATCAAAAGTCCATGTCCCGATTCAAAATGAAGAATTTCATACAATTTCTATTGGATAATAGAATCAAATTTTCGGTTAATAGAATCAATTGTTCAAAAAATTTACAACACTTTCTTATATTTTTGCCATGTCACGTTTTTTGACATGGCAAAAATATAAGAAAGTGTTGTAAATTTTTTGAACAATTGATTCTATTAACCGAAAATTTGATTCTATTATCCAATAGAAATTGTATGAAATTCAATAGGCTAATTACACATTAGAAAAGATTTATAGCTAATACCTAGTCAAGGTCAGTTTTGAACTGTTTCCATCTGTGCATGCTTTTGTTTATTGTATGTTGATAAAAATTCGAACCCTGGAACAGGCATTAATATAAAAGACCGAATAATGGTGGGCATTTTTAAAATGCGATATGACTGCCTGATTACATTACATTTTAGTTTTTGGAAAGAGCAAATCTCCCAGATGTTTTAAAGGCGTGAAACACTTGCTAGTGATGTAGGTACATTTTATACACAAATACTTGAAAGAAGTCACAAATTTTTGAAAACTATCTGAGATAATGGGACAGCCTCAATTTTTTTGTCATAAAAACCTTTCTTATATAATGCGTAGGTACCTATGTTTGTGCGAAATATAAGAAGATATGTACCTATATTCTATATGGCCACCGCTTATTAGAATCGCCGGTTAATAGAATCAAAACACACTGGGACAAATGTGATCACAATATCCGACACCTACTGTACTTGTCTTTCGCTTGAAATTTTCAACTGGGATCGGCAGCCTATTTCCGATTGGACAGCTCTGGCTGATTATAAAACAAATACCTCAGACAATAATTTATGCTGAAGACTGATCATTTTCTATGTTAAAGTTAATTAGTGTACAATGTACATCAAATACACAAAATCATTTTTAGCTATGAGGAATTCGCTTGTTTTGACCCTTCGCCACTGCTTTATTGTGTAATAGAGAAGATATTCAAAAGAAAATAATGAAACATGAACGTCTGTGCGTGACTTCTTAGAACATTTATATCCACTGTACCATATATGGTACGGTGAGTCTATCCGGGTTAAATGAAATGACATTTGATGGGGTTGTTCTCGAATGGGACTCACTTATCAATGAAGGAGAGAAGATTGAGGTTTGTGTAGAGATAACCAGTTGAGTATGTGGGGATTATACTTTTTTTTTTAACTCCAGGTATGATGAAGTCCTTGGAGCTTCTCGCATCGACTACTATGGTGGCATGGCAGAGACCTACCAGCTGTCACCTAAACTTGTCGGAAACTACGGATCCAATCTGAAGGTTGTTCCTGTTACCACAGACACTCAGTTAAACGTCAAATCATGTTTGCAAGTCAATGGATCAGAGGATAGTGTCGTATTCTTGCAGTCAATATTTCCCGATATGAAGGATTTCAAATTCATTAGTAAGCTCAAAAAATACTTAGTATATATGTTTTAGATAATTAGCTAACTTGCTTAGAAATGTTTGAATTTCAACCAATTTTCATTGTTTAGTAATCAGGTAATAATATTCTGTTACAATTACATTGTTAAGCTTAGTATTGTATTTCTTTCCCCAGTCAGTGAGTAATATGCTGGTATTAGGGGGAATAATATTTAAACACAATAACTCACAACCAAATACGGTAGTTTTAATGAATGACAAGCTATGAACTTATTGATGCTAACATTACACTTATCATGTTTGAATTTTTTTTTAATGAATCTGTGCTCACTCAAAGTGAACACAAATACACTTTTGACATCTTTCACTCTAAGCAAAGGCTTGTGTTGTGAAAGTGGAAAATGTTTGGCACCGAGACTCGAACCCACTACCTCCAGTAAGCTGTACGTACGAAAGCCCCCAACTGATACTACTGGACTACCACCACCTCAAAAATAAAATTATAAAGTAAATTTAGACCACTACAAGCTTACGACCGTTTTATCAAACTGAACCAACATTGTCCTTTTTTAACCATGAAGATTGAATTGAAATTGGTATAATGATTTTATCAATATAATTTAGACCAAAAGATGTTGGCCACACCAAACAGTGCCCTTTTCAAGTTACATATATTGGATCCTCTTGAATCTTATTTGTGGAAACCAAGATTTGTTAAAATATTTTGACGATTAAATCAATGTTCTCCCTATATGTTTCCAGGTGAAGAATCTTTCCGTGGTGGCATTGCAGAGAAGTGGAGTCTGTCTCAAAAGATCGATGACAAAACTAATACATACACCATGTGGGTGAAATATAGGAAGGAGTCGGATCAGAATGACCAAAACGATGTTGCGATTCCAATAAGGTAATTTTCTATGTGTATCTTCATCTCTACTCTCCCAAAACTCTCTCTCTTCTGCGCTTCTGGAACAGTTATTCCGTTCCCTTCTCTTATTTTACCCTTCAAATTTAAATGCGGGAGTGTATACTTTTTCCCTCTCAGTAAATGACCCTAGTAACATGTTGCAGGCATCAAGCCTGCTTTGTCTACTAATTTAACATGCATGTAAAGGTCCATTTATAAGAAGCTGCAAATTTCCCCATTATTAGGAAATAAATTTTAATATAATCTAAATCCTTGTCCATAATTTGTCCTAAAACTTCACAACTTTGTCCTCTCTCATTTTTGTAATTAATATTTGATAAAAGGTATAATCCTAAATAGCCTAATTTTATATAATCCTAAATCACGTAACAAGCAGGCATGCAAGTGTATTATGTACCAGCAAAGCCGTGGATCTCATTATTGTTTTTGTGTTATTTCATATATACCCCTATTCTGAATACTTTAGGATAAGATTTTAATGTCATAATAACATTAATATAATAATTAAAATCATGCATTAATTTTTGTAAACTCTTAAGCTGGAAATAATAAAGATAATATAATATTCCCAGATATGAAATGCGTGGCTTCAACAACCTTCTGGGTTCCCACTACGATCACTATTATCTGGATTACGAAGATTATAATGTAGAAGAAATCTCCGCTGACGTATTTAAACCAAGTAAGTTACTGTACTACTTTATAAAAGTAATGCTGTACCTGAGAGCCAAGAATATATCTGTACCTGGCTCTTACATAGGTACAGAATATATTCTTGATTGACAAAATAATTAGACCTGCCGCGCACTGGCAACTTGTTGACAGCAATGTTGCTTTAAACAAGTTGCCAGTGCGCGGCAGGTCTTAGTGTAAATATACAATTATTAGAACATATTTTTTTTTTCAATTTTTCTAGTCAATCTCTTGGGGTTTTGTTCGAATTGTGTATTTGGTTTTTTTTTGTTTTGCTACAGAAATGCAGTGTGGTGATTTCCCAGGACCTGGCAATGCAGTTAGATACACTTTCAATCCCGCTCGAGAGTTTGTTTACCCAACTAGCACGGAACACGTTGACAATGAATTCAATAGGTAATAAATCGTACATTAAGGGTGGTGTTAGTAATCGCGAGTTAAACTCTAGTGAAGGGATGTTTTAATTCGTAGTTTGATCATTTTAGTCTTTGCTCAAGACTTAGTTGGCATTCGAAATTTATTAACAGAAAGCAGATGTTCGATACTTCATCCATTGCTGTAGGTTAATAATACTAATGTGGATCATTTTGATGTTTTACAAAACCACTATCTCGTCAAACTCATGTTGATGGATTTATACCCATTGATAATGAAATCTTAACATGTGGAGAAAGAGCATACCATGGAAAAAGTTTTATATTACCATGGAAAAAGTTGTATCAACCGTGAAGACATGAACCACATTATATACTGTAACTCGTTCTTATAAATTATAAACCTAGCAAAACAGGCGTAATGCACGGGCTATTTTGAAAACTAGCTATCTTACAATCAATCAGATGTCTAAATTTGACAAGCTGTCATAAAATAATTTCCATAGATGAAAATAATTATACTTCCACCACTATTTTCTTCCTGGTCATGTCTGAGAGTCATAACCTTATTCCAATTTAGTCTCTGTGTTTTTGGGGATGCCTCTCCAGTTCTCCTGTCCCTTAATCATTTGCATTCCTCCAGCTATTGATGCTATCCTTAACCGCATTTCAGCCTTAATCTGGTTCTTTTATCTGATCCAGTCTTAATCAACTCATGTATTGAAATCACCGCCTTCAATATACCAAGTAGAATTTATGTTTTTAACTTATTGAAGTTATATTATATGATATACGGTAATATTGTTTTAGGTTTGTGAACAAACATGGAAGAAAGTTCAGTCAAGAAGAACATACTAAAAGAAAGGAACTATTCAGACAAAATCTCAGGTATGTTTAGACTTGTCTTGTTTTCTAATATTTGAATGGAGCTTTCTGTAAATTTTAATATTTTTGTGACTAAATATTTCATAAATAACTCACAATGTGTTACAGGTTCATCCATTCCAAGAACCGCGAAAACAAAGGCTATAGCTTAGCAGTCAATCACCTCGCAGATCGAACAGATGACGAACGTAAAGTATTATGCGGCAGAAGATACTCGACCGAAAATAATGGTGCTTTGCCATTCCCCTATAATACGGAGGAGTTGTCAAAGAATGACGTACCACCATCGATAGATTGGAGGATCTGGGGGGCTGTCACCCCTGTCAAAGATCAGTCTGTTTGTGGCTCATGCTGGTCCTTTGGGTCAATTGGCGCTATTGAGGGAGCTTTGTTCTTACACACTGGACATTTGATTAGACTAAGTCAGCAAGCACTTATTGATTGCTCTTGGGGGTGAGTCTTATTTGTCCTAAAATAATATTACAAATTTTATTTACGTTTCTCATTATCTAGATAACTGTTATTGTATTGAATTTATTTTTTAAATTAGTTACGGAAACAACGGATGCGATGGTGGCGAAGACTTCCGCGTCTTTCAATGGATGATGAAACATGGTGGGGTTCCAAGTGAGGATGAATATGGCAGATATCTAGGACAAGACGGTTATTGTCATATCGACAAGGTTCCGATGGTCGCCCCAATCAAAGGTTACGTCAATGTCACCTCCAATGATGCCGATGCTCTCAAAGTGAGTCACCTTAATTATGTTCACACTTTTTTTTTTAAATTATATCAGGGAACTTGGCTCCTGATAAAATTGTGTCTTTTGTGTTTGTCACATTGATCAAAGAATGCTGTCGAGTCCAATGTCTACCCAAAAGTTGATGATGGTGGCGATGTGTGGGATATTTTTTGGGTATATTATAAACTTCCTCAGATGATTTTGGAGTTTGCCTATCAATGATATGCACTCGCACAGAATGTGAAGTGGCTTCTAAGGCCTCCTCACACATCCGGCACATATCTGCAGTTTGAATCTTCAGGGTTGTCGTGTGCTTTAGCCCACAATGACCCGTTAAGAGTTCTTACCACGATGCATAGTTTTGTTCTGCTAAGTTCTAGTATCTTTTTTAGTGCTCAATTTTAATACCTCTTGCACTTCTTTACACGTCAATCTTAATTTTGTGATCAATTTTCAGTTTGCTATCTTCAAACATGGCCCAATTTCGGTAGCGATAGACGCATCTCACAAATCGTTCAGTTTCTATTCTCACGGTGTATATTATGAACCCAAATGCGGTAACAAACTGACCGAGCTCGATCACGCTGTCTTGGCTGTTGGATACGGTAACTTGAATGGAGAGGATTACTGGCTCATCAAAAACTCTTGGTCTAATTACTGGGGTAATGATGGATATGTTTTGATGGCTGCAAGGGATAATAATTGCGGGGTTCAAACTACCCCTACGTATGTAGTCATGTAAACAGAACAAAAACTGAAAGATATTATAAGATAATTTTTATTCAATAACACGTTTTTTTTTATTTTAACCAATAATTGTATCATAGGAACATTAAATTTGTAAGTTTTTTTTATAGTAAGTATAATCAATTTCTCTCTAATATAGAAAATGTTATTTTTTAAAATAAAGTGTAGAAATACTCTGAAAATATGTGAATTTCAAAATTATTGTAGCTGGATGCTAGTGCCAAAATCAAAGTTAGGGTAGTTATCAAGGTGTGGCGATGTGAAATATTATATTTGAGAGGCTACGATGATAGGTATTAAGGAACCAAAATGTTTCTGTCTATGGATTTTGTACCATAGTGTAAAATTCCAAAGATATAAAACATTGGAAATGCGGGCTGTGTAAACTTTTGAAAAAATGTGGTAGGTACATTTTTTTTATAACATTTTACTTTTAACATTCCCTCATTTTTAAACATTGTATTTGAACTTGAAATAAAACTGTTTAAAACTATCTATTTGTTTCTTTTATTGTTTCTTCCTTGAAAACCTTCATTCTTATGCTAATGTATTCTGGGCGGCACAGTGGTCTTTTGGACAATGGACCCAAAATCTTTGCTGATCAATGAATTTAAAGTCTTGTCACTGATGGTCATTCATTCCAGGCACGTTATCGTCGTGATCTGCTTGCTCCATTTGCAATATGTTGTGTGGAGAAAGGGATTTTTTTGAATTGTGGTAAAGACTACTGCTAACCTTTTATTTCAAATGAATGGAATTATCCTATGCGAGTCAGGCCGACCTCTTTGTTGGAACATTCATTGCAAGTAGATCTTCATGTCATAACACAGGATCTTCCGCACGAGACCAAACTGGTGAAAAAAAGACCAAAGCTGAAATGGCGGTGATAGGGATCTGGTGGTTGGTAAACTGATACAAAATACCAGCTTATTCTGGACAAATAATTATTTTTATTATGACGCATGTCAAAAGACATGGCTGGATATTTTCCGAATTGCGGCTTTAATAAGGCTTGTGCTTAAAAAAGAGAGTTTACGCAATATTTATTTCTGAGGAACATTATTTAATAAAAAAAAAACAATCGTTCTGTTAGTTTTGTTAGTTAGTAACTCTCACCTACAACTAATTCACCACAACCAGTACTGTGAATCGATGAAATGTATGGAAATATTGCCCAATTAATAATTAAACATTAATACGGAAATAATATGTCCTATTTCTGTGGGGCGTCAACAAAAATGATCAACGGTTCTATAGTTAACACAAAATGTATCTAAATAATTTGATACCTATGTGGGTATAATTTTGCAAAAAAAAAAAATGTGGGTGTGTATGTTTTATGAATGACTTTTTCTCAAATTTTGAATGAATAATAAAAAAATACTCAGAAAATTTATTTTAATATCTAATTTTCGTTTTAAATTATAATATTATCTCAGGTGAGAAAGCTCTATTTTGAAAAAAAAACTGCGTGGGTCTTTGGTTTGCAAAATTTTCTCAAATACTTTCTTTGTCTATGGTTTATTTTAATTTTCTTCTCGGGGCGGGGAGAGATTGCGCGCGATTCTCTTTCATAGTTTCAGATAATATTATCTCTTTCGCGTGAAACGTCAAAGAAAAGCCAAAACATGGCGCATCGTTTCATTATTTCGCGAATTAATCAAATATAAATAATTAAAAATTCATGAATAACCTGTAGATCGCAAAAATCGTACGAAAGCCACAACAAATACGTTGATATTATTTTGCAAGTGTGTGAATTTATGTGAATAAAATGAAGAATTTGGCAGTTATCTTTTTTGTAATCTTCGTCTTCCAACATTCAGGTAAATTTATATTGCATTTATTTTTTTAGAAGACATAACGATATTTTTAAATTTGAAAACTAAAATCATATTTATTTTTTAAACGTCATAAATAACTTAAAATGACAACCAAAGCGTAACATAATTTCAAAGTGTTTTAAAAAAGATTATGTTCATAATATAGAATCCTTTGTTTTCTAAGTTTCTTAGATATATTTAAATTTAATGCAACTCTATAATTGATTAAATCGAAGTTTATAGTTTAATTTAAAATGTTTATTTCATTATTATATAATAAATTAAATATACTTGATTCACCGTTTTATTGTAACAGTAAAAATTGAAAATGTTTACTAATTCGAAATGTTTCATGTTTTTTTTAATCGTTTACTTTATTTTTATAATTAATTTCATTGTAACCAATGAGATATTATACATTGTAACATTTTCGCTAAGCTTAGTCATTATAATCGTTTTAAATACATACTAGATTGGTTATTAAATTTAATAGCTAATAAATAATTATTATCGAATAAATTGAGTATATTATCGAATAAATTGAGTATACCTACCCATATATCATAAAAAATACCAGGATTTTCTTTAACATTTATAATCATGACATGCCACCTATTTATTGTTGTTTTTTTTACATTTAATTTTACTTAACTACGTCATTTATATTTCATTTTCGCTCTTGGTGCATCCCTATATTTATATAAGTGTGGGTCATAAAGGGAGAATATTGTGTTGGATATTTATATACTTCTTAGTTGTGTATCTACTTCAACTGTAAAAACAATACTAAAACGGAGAATTTGCTTTGCATTTAAAAAAAGAACAATGCGCATTCGAAAATCGAAATTTAAAACAGAAAACCAAAGAAAAATTGTATCTTATTTCAAAATGCTCATCGTTTGTTGTCTGTAAAGTCTTTGAACTCTGCTGTATTAGAACAATATTATTATATTATGTATATCGTTACAGTCAGTTGAACGAGAAACCGAGTGCTGTTGTTTTTGCTAATGATTTATTTGTGCGATTGCAAAAACAATAAATAAAACTTAATTGCTATGATTTAACATCACAATAATAATATTTCCAATTGTACCCACCAGAAGTCAATTATTGCACTCGCATTTTTACTGTCGTTTGTTCTTTGTTTACCAATTACGAAAACAGCAAACTTTTATTTCTATATAACAAAATAACAAAGTAGGCACATACAAAGCACAATAATTTCTTTCTAGAAATTTGTTTTCGTTGCTGATTTTTTACTCGAACCGTACTCGTTGCAGCGGGGAGACTAGCAGCCTGAACCCTCCCCTGAAAGGGTTCCAGGCGTCCGAGGCTTGATTCTTTTGCCTTTGCTGACCGATGTGGGTTTAAGGGCGTGATGTGGTCAACCCCACGGCCCCGATCAGATTTTTCGATTACCTGCCTCTTACAGACGCTCGAAAAAACAGGACAAAGAGCAGAGGTGCTATTCTAAGTCGACGACCCCACGGCAAATTTTTTAAAACTGTTTAATGCGTGTGTGTTTTTCATTTTCCTGTATGAGTGTGAGTCCTGGACCCCTATTCTGTAGCAAGTGTAGGGTAGTCACTTGAAAAAAGTGACTATTAGGCGATACATTTTGTATGAAAAACGTCTATAGGTATTATGCTATTCTCGCATTCGATACGTATAGACGTTTTTCATACAAAATGTATGGCCTAATAGTCACTTTTTTTCAAGTGCTACAGAATAGGGGTACTGGCACCTGACTAAAGCCCAGGCACAAAAAGTATCTGCATTCGAAACGAAGTGCCTCAGGAGAATTTTGGGTATAAGATGGTACCACCGCATCACGAATGACGCTATACGCCGGCGCACCCAGCGCAGGCACATCACTTCCACCATTACGGAGAGGAGATGGGCATGGCTGGGACATGTATTGAGAATGCCGAATGACAGTTGTCCGAGGAGAACGCTGTTTTTCCTCCCATCAGGGTCTCGAAGACGAGGAAGACCCTCTCATACTGTGTTCCGTTCCTTCGAGGCAGAGCTGAGGGAGTTGGACATGGTGTGGGAGGAAGTCATGAGCATTGCGCGGGATCTTTTTTTATCTGATTCTTATGAACAAGACTTACGAATCAGGAAATAATAGGAAATGTCAATAATTTGTTTTCCCAAAGAAAAGCTCGTCCTTACTTTCTATTCATGTTGCTTTATAAAGCGTGACAGCGTGAGTGCTTGCTACTGAAGATCGTAGCTAGTTTGTGGCCAAAACATTATAAGTATGCGACTGTAAAAAGGGACCAATAAGGCTTCTATATTTTCTACTTTAAAGTACATAGACGATTGATTCCAAATTTATTTCTTAATGATGTCTTTCATTGTCTGCATGGGTAACTAGATTCATTGTGACGAGAAAAATAATTCACATTGCTGAAAAATCGAAGATTCAGAATAAATTTCTAATCTTAATTTAATTTGCTTTCATAGGAACCTTCCTCTGATAGTAGCAAATACAACAATAAAAGAATTATAGATATTGACCAGCTATTAACAGAACTATGGCTTTCCCGGCAGACGTTGTGCTGTGGTCGTTACTATGAATATTGAATTCAATCTGTACCTATAGTGATAAATTAGGTAATTACCAATTTAAACAATTACGCTGCTTTCAAACGCGAATGTAATTTTATATTTAGAAAACAAAAAATATAATGAAAAAAGCTCTTGAGAAGGTTACCTATTCAAAGCTTCCTTGTATTTTCCAATGTTGCGCGCAACTTTATTCGTTTTTTCTTCCATAAGAACCTTCTCCCGATAAAAGCAAACACGACAAAAAAGAAAATTAGCGTAATCGGTCCAGCCGTTCAGGCGTGATGCGATGTCAACGGAAAAAAAATAGCTCTCCATTTTTATAAAATAGAAGGCTATAGCTTTTCTGTAGTCCTAACTTGGTCCTAGCTATGAATATTGATTTCGAATTTGTAATTTATACAAAAATACGTTTAAAATAATAGGTATGTTTAAATGTTAAAAAAAAATATTTTTGAAAGCTTGAAAGAAATTCTATCAAAAATCTGCGTACCAATGTTTTGAAACTCAGTGTTGTCAAATAAATAAAAATTGTGTTGTTATAGAATTTTTCATAAATGACCTCAATTTCGCAAGAAATCCGTTCCATACTAACTTTAATATTATATTTTTTTTATCATTTCTCATGTATTTTTCAACTTTTTAATAGTTATTCTGTTATCCGGAGCGGAAAAGAAATCCAATCCAATCCAAACTCCCTTAAGACCCTACTTTAGGGGCATAGGGAGGCAACAAGAGCTCTCCATTGCGCTCGATCTTGCAACGTTAATGACCTCCTCCCACACCATGTCCAGATTCCTCAGCTCTGCTTCGAAGGAGCGGAACACAGTATGAGAGGGTCTTCCTCGTCTCCGGGACCCTGATGGGAGGAAGAACAGCGCTCTCCTCGGCCAACTGTCATTCGGCATCCTTAACACATGTCCCAGACAAGTCCATCTCCTCCACATAATAATATAGGTGATGGGCTCACGCTGGGTGCGCCGGCGTATAGCGTCGTTCGTGATGCGGTGGTACCATCTTATACCCAAAATTCTCCTGAGGCACTTCGTTTCGAATGCAGATACTTTTTGTGTTGGAGAAGAAATACAATAAATTAAACATCGGAAGAATCTGTTCAGGCGACCTCGGGTTATAAGTGTTCGCACTAATCCGACTTTCTTCTATATTATA